>PVKA01047102.1:0-14513 GCA_004027165.1 Ctenomys sociabilis | reverse complement strand
TTTTTGTCTTTTTGAGACAGGGTCTCACTATGCAGTTCAGACTGGACTTAAGCTCACTTTGTAGCTCAGGCTGGTCTTGAACTCACAACAATCCTCCTGCCTCAGCCTCCCAAGTGCTGGGATTACAGGCCTGCGCCACCACGCCCGGCTTTCCCTTTCAATTTTATTGAAGAGTTTGAGAAGAGTTGGCATTAAGTCCTCTCTAATATTTTTGTGCAATTTAGCTGTGAATCCATCAGGACTTGGGCTTTTCTTTGTTGGTAAGTTTTAGCTATGTTTTCAATTTTATTGACTAATACTGGTTATTGGTTATTCAGGACTTTTTTATCTTCTTGATTCAGTTTTGGTAATTCATACACACACACACACACACACACACACACACAAATATGAATCTGTCCATTTTTTCTGTGTTTTTCATCCTATGAGAATAAAAATTTTGAAGTAAGTATTGAGCTGAATTTCTACAGGGTACATAGGGATTTTATCCTTTTTATTCCTTAGTGTATGAATTTGAGGGTTTTTTTCTTTTTTTTATAATGTTGGCTAGGGATTTATTGATTTTATTTATTCTTTCAAATAAACAATGTTTGATTCATGAATTCTTTTCCTTGCTTGCTTGGGTTAATTTATGCTCTGATCTTTTTTTTTTTTTTAAATTTTATTTTTTTATTTATTTATTTTTATTTTTTTTTTTTTTTGGTGGAACCAGGGATTGAACTCAGGTCCTTGTGCTTGCAAGAGAAGCGCTTATTCCACTGAGCCATCTCCCTGGCCCCTTTTTATTTATTTATTACAGTGTCTCGCAACACATCACGGACTCTTTTCTTGCGGGGGGGCGGGGTCAGCTCAGCCCGCCCTGGGGGAGGGGCTGGCACGGCATGTGGTGCTGGGGATCGAACCGCGGTCCCTGAGAGCTTGCCTAAGCTTGCCAAAGCAGGCGCTTTAGACCGCTGAGCTATCTTGCCAGCCCTATGCTCTGATCTTTACAATTTTCCCCCTTTGGGGGGCTTTGGGCTTGACTTTTATTTTTTCTAGAAGATTAAGGTACACAATTATGTTGTTTATTTGTTCTCATTGTTTTCCTGATATGAGAATTCCACTATAAATTTCCCTCTAAGGACTGCTTTCCTTGTATCCCACAAGTTCCAGTAAACTGTATCTGCATTTTTTGCTTCATTAGTGTCATCTGAGACTCGTTAGTTGTTCAGAAGGGTATTATTTAATTTCTATGTGTTTATGGAGTTTTTGTGATTATAGAAATGCTTTCTCTAGTACATCTTTAGAAAATATTTTTTATTTTTAGAGTATCAGTTTTGTACTTCTTTTGTTTAATTGTAGGTATTTTATTCTTACTATTATTACAGCTGGAATTATTTTTTAAATTCAATTTTATTTTATTTTGCAGAGTAAAAACAGAAGCAAAAACAAATAGAAAAAAGACAGAAACAGGGTAATGTACAATAATACATATGTTACAGATTTTCAAAACAGGGATAGCTAATTAACAATGGTTATCATATCTATTTTTATCATCAAACCTGTTACTCAGATTAACAGAAATAGTTATACAAGATTGGACAAATAATGCAATATTAACACTTGCTTTTAAGAAATCTTAATTTTTTCTTGTCTTTTAAAAATATCTATTTTAATTAATAAGACATTAGAAATGGTACACATTTAGAAGATCAAGATGAGAGGCTTGGGTTCCAAGGATTTGCATGGGTTGGAGCGGAAGTATATGCAAACTGGGTGTGGACACTGGCTCAGGGATGGTGGTCTTTGGCGGCGGTGGAGGCGGGGGTGGAGGTAGTAGAGGTGGTGGCGGGGTGGGCGGTGGGCTCCTGGAGAGCGCTAACCCACTCATTTATGAGTGTTCTGGGGGGCGGCCTGTGACGGTGGGTGAAGAGACGAGCAGATTCCGGACAGCACAGATGCACGCGAGATTTTCGATCTTATTCACTCTATCAATGACCCGGAGCACCCGCTGACACTAGAGGATTGAACGTCGTAGAGCAAGTTAGGGTACAGGTCAGCGATCCCGACAGCACAGCGGCCGTGGCCTTTACACCCACCATTCCACACTGCAGCATGGCCACCCTTACTGGCCTGTCCATCAAAGTCAAGCTTCTGCGTTCCCTTCCCCAGCGTTTCAAGATGGATGTGCACATTACTCCAGGGACCCAGGCCTCCGAGCATGCAGTGAACAAAACAGCTTGCAGATAAGGAGCGGGTGGCAGCTGCCTTGGAGAACACCCACCTGCTGGAGGTTGCAAATCAGTGCTTGTCAGCCCGCTCCTGAGCCTAGATTTGACCTTTACCATGTACCTGTGTCCTAACATCAGCTTCACCTGGAGCTCATGGCTTTATTTTCCTGAATCAGTGACAACAAGGAACTAACATTTTGCTTTTTGTAATAAACTCTTAATTTATATTCAAAAAAAAAAAAAAAAGATGAGACGTTTGGTATTACACCCTGCTCTCCTCGATGTATCTGTTCAGATCATAGATGTCAACACATGGAGTTCGCCAAGGTGAAAATTCTAAATATTAATTGCTATTTTCAAAAAACTGATGGAAATTACTAGTACAATCATCTCAGCCATCCTGTAAGTATACTTGCATATTTCCCCCACTTCCTTTTTTTCCCTATCTTTTCTCTTTTCTTCTTTGTTCAATCCTTAAGTTCAGTTTCTTTCCATTTCACGATATCTGATATACCTTTCAGGTTTTATTTGTTCCTTCAGGTTTTTACACTAGGGAGACAATATGATATTTACACATGTGAGTCTGATTTCACTTATGAGTAAAGCCTCTAGTTGCATCCACTTACCTATAAAGCCTTCGAGTTTGTCTTTCTTCATAGCTGTGTAGGTTCTCCATTTTACAAAGATGCTATATCTTTTTCATCCATTCCTCAAGTGATGGGCATTTGGTCTTTCCAAGATTTGGCTATGACAAACTGTGCTGTTTTAAACATGAGTGTACATATATCACTATGGTATGATGTTTTCAGTTCATTTGGGAAAATACTCAGAAGTAGAATAACTGGATTGAATGAGATTTTCAGTCTGTGTTTTTCGAGCATTCTCCACACTGATTTCCATAGTGGTTGTATCAGTCTACATTCCAGCTAGCAGTGGAGAATGGTTCCTTTTTCCCCCACAGTCTCTCCGGCATTTGTTATTAGCTGACTTCTTTGTGATAGCCATTCTTTCTGCAGTGAGATGGTAACTCAATGTTGTTTTAATTTGCATTTCTTGAATGGACAGTGCTGTGGAATATTTTTTCGTGTATTCATTTGCCACTTGTATTTCTTCATCTGAGAAGTGTGTTCATCTCAGATGCCCATTTTTTGATTGGGTCTTTAAATTTGGGGGACTGAATTTTTTTTTTTTTTTTTTATAGTTTTGTCTATTCTTATGTCTTCATGAGTTCCACCTACTTTCTCTTCCAGGATATTTAGTGTTTCTGCTTTAATGTTTAGATATTTTTAATCCATTTTTACTTTAGTTTAGTACATGGCAATAGACCTGGGTCAAATTTTAGTTTTTAGCATGTGGAGAGTCAGTTTTTCTAACACCATTTGTTAAAGAGGCTGTCTTTCTTCCAGTGAACAGGTTTGGCCCCCTTGTCAAAGGTAAGATGGTTAAGTGTGTTTGTAGTTGTATTTGAATCTTCTAATCTGTTCTATTGATTCTCAGGTCTTTTTTGCCAGTACCATGCTGATCTTTATTTTATTTTATTATTATTATTTTTTTTTGGCAGAACCGGGGATTGAACTCAGGCCCTTGCACTTGCCAGGGAAGTGCTTATTCCACTGAGCCATCTCCCTGGCCCCCATGCTTATTTTTATCACAGTAGCTTTGTAGTATAATTTCAAGTCAGGGATTTTAATGCCTCCTGCCTTGCCTTTGTTGCCCAAGATTGCCTTTGTTTTTCTAGGCCTTTTCTTGTTCCAAATAAATTTTAAGAATGTTTTCTCTAACTCTGTGAGGTACATTGATGATATTTTGATAGGATTGCATTAAATCAGTATAATAAATTTGGGAGTATGGCCATTTTCACAATGTTGGTTCTTTCTATCCAAGAGCAAGGAACATTTTTTCATTTTCTGAAATCTTCTTTCATCTCTCTTTTGTAATTATAGATATTTTACTTCCTTTATTAGATTAATTCCTAAGTATTTCTTTTTTATGCCATTGTGAAGAGTATTATATCTCTCATTTCTCTTTCAATGAGTTTGTTTTGTGTGTAGAGAAATGCTATTGATTTTTGGTTGTTGACTTTTTATCCTGCTATGCTGCTGAATTTGTTTATTCTAGGACTTTCTTGGTGGAGTTTTTTGTGTCTTCCAAGTAGAATATCATGTCATCTGCAAGTAATGATAGTTTAACTTCTTCTTTACCTATTCTTATTCCTTTTATTTTCCTCTCTAGTCTAGCTCTAGCTGATGATTCCAGAACTATACTGAATAAGAGCTGTGATGGAGGGCATCCTTGTCTTGTACCTAATTTGTGAGTAAAAGCTTTGTTTTTCTCCATTTAGAATTATGTTGACTGTTGGATTGTCATAGATGGCTTTTATCAGATTGACGTAGAGGCCATCTATTCCAATTTTCTCTAAGGCTATGATCATGAATGAGTGCTCGACTTTGTTAAAAGCCTTTTGTGCATCTATTGAGATGATCATGGTTATGTGGGTTTTGGTTTTGGCTCTATTGATATAGTGTATTATATGTATAGATTTGTGTATGTTGAACCATCCTTGCATCCCTGGGATGAATCCTACTTGGTCATGGTGTATAATCTTGATGATTTTCTGTATTCTATTTGCTAGTATTTTATTGAGGATTTTTGTATCTATGTTCATGAGGGAGGTTGGCCTGTAATTCTCGTTTTTGGGTGGATCTTGCTCCATTTTCAATATCATCATAATACTTGCCTCCAGGAGTAATTTTGGGAGTATTTCTTCCTTTTGAATTTCATTGGAGAGTTTGAGGAGTATTGGGATTAAATCTTTTCTAACTTTCTTGTAGAATTCAGCTGTGAATCCATCAGGACCTGGGCTTTTCTTTGTTGATTAAGTTTTTTTTTTTATTATCACATTTTCAATTTCATTGACTGATATTGCATTATTTAGTTTTTATATTTTCTTGATTAATTTTTGGCAATTTGTACCTATCTAGGAATCTGTCCATTTCTTCTATGTCTTCAGTCTTGTGAGAGTAAAGATTTTCAAACTAGTTGTTGATGATTTTTTGAATTTCCACAGGATCTGTAGTAATTTCTCTCTTTTTATTCCTTATTACTTGAATTTGAGTTTTTCTTTACTGTTTTTGATGAAGTTTGCTAGTGGTTTATCAATTTTATTTAATCTTTTAAAGAACCAGCTTTTTTTTTTTCTTTTTAGTGCAAGTTCTATAGGGTCTCATTACACAGGACAGACTCTAAATAATCCTCCTGGGGCTGGGGAGATGGCTCAGGGGCTGGGGAGATGGCTCAGTGGAATAAGTGCTTCCCTGGCAAGCACAAGGGCCTGAGTTCAATCCCCGGTTCTGCCAAAATAATAATAATAATAATAATAATAATAATAATAATAATAATCCTCCTGCTTTCAGCCTCCCAAGAGCTGGGATTACAGGCATGCACCACCATGCCCAGTCTCAGTTAAGATCTCAGTATACTCCAGGGGTGGGGCCAGCATGGCATGTGGTGCTGGGGATCAAACGCTGGTCCCTGCATCTGCCTAAGCAGGCAGTTTAGTCTGCTAAGCTATCTGATCGGCTCTAGAATCAGCTTTTGAATTCATTAATTCTTTGTATTGTTTACTTTGCCTCAATTGCATTAACGTCTTATCTAATCTTTATACTTACCTCCTGTCTTTGCTTCTTGGGCTTCGTTTGCTCTTCTTTTCTAGAAGCTTGAGGTACAGCATTAGAGTATTTATTTGTTCCTGTCTGTTTTCCTAATGTGTGAGTTCATTACTATAAGTTTCCCCCTGAGAACTGCTTTTATTGCATCCCACAAATTCTGGTAAGTTGCATTTGAATTTTTGTTGGATTGTACATATTGTTTAATTTCTTATTTTATTTCATCTGTAACCCATTAGTTGCTGAAGAGGGTGTTATTTAATTTTCATACAATTATGGGGTTTCTGTGGTTTCTTTTTATTATTAATTTCCAATTTCATTGCACTGTAGTCAGATAATATTCATGGGATAATTTATGTTTCCAGGCATATACTTAAGCATGATTTATGGAGTAGTATGTGGTCTATTTTAGAAAACGTCCAATATGCAGCTGAAAAGAATGTGTGTTCTGGTGTTTTTGGGTGGAACACTGTATATCCCCCTAAGTCTATTTGTTCAAAGGTTTGGCTCAGATCTTCTACTTCTTTGCTAAGTTTTGTCTGCTCGACCTATCTTTCTGAGGTAAGGGCGTGTTAAGGTCCCTTTAAGACTGAAAGTTATTGGTTATTAGGTTTTTGATGTCCTTTCAAATTTGTCTTCTATAGTTGATGCTCCCATATTGGGGCATCCATGTTTATGACTGTTATATCTTCCTATTGAAGTTTTCCCTTCACCAGTATACAGTGACCTTCTTTGTCTCATTTGATCATTCTTGGTTTGAAGTTCAGACTGTCTGGGAACAGAATAGCTATGTGTGCTTTTGTCTGAGTTCATCGTGCATGGACTCATTGCATTGTTTTCTAGCCTTTGACTTTCAGCCTATAAATTTCTTTATAGGTTAACTGTGTTTCTTGTATAGAGCATATTTGTGGTGGATAGATAACAGCTGGTCAACTTGCTATACACAGATGAATTAAAGCAGCACGGTGCTAGGTGTGGGAGTCCTACCTGAGGGTTGCTGTCAGCAGCATAAAGGCAGAACAGGAGAAGCTGCTGAAATGCTGTTAGGGATGCTGTTCTGAGAGGCCGTTGGAAGCTGCTAGTTCTCTTGGGCTGTTCTGCTGAAGGACCTTGACACGCTGGCTTTCCTGATGAACTCTGGAGAAGCTTGGGTCCTCATCTTGAGTACTGATTCCTGGCTCTGGAAGAGAAGATGGCACATTGCTCAGCCTCATGAAGATTGTCGCATTGGTTTTCCAGATGGGAATCCGGCTTTCCTCATTGCTGGAGGAACTCGAGATCTCACTGTTGCTGAGAGTGGCTGTGGTACTTTTAGGGGAGTCCTGCTGCTTATCTTGAATGTTGCTTCCTAGCTCCAGTTCAGATCCCTCAGCTTGCTAGCACAGATCCTTCACTGCACTGGTACATTCTTCCTAGTTTCCACCACTGACCTTTGGACCTTTCCAGCACAGATTCATGAAGTAGGCCTGCATGAGACTTCATTGTGAGTTCTAGGCCTCCAGTTGGACTGGTGGGAGGCATTGCTATGAGCTCTAGGCCCTCAGCTGGATTCATTAGTTTTTAGTGTGTGGATAGATTTTCTGCACTTGTAGTATGTTATTCTTAGGTGATTCATTATAAAATACCATTATAAAAACATGTCCTGTACTATATTGTTCACCTTGCAAAAACCCCAAACCATAACAAAAGTGTTGGATTTTGTTTCTTAATCCACTCTACCGGTCTAGTTCTTATAATTGGTGAATTGCGTCCATTTACATTGGTGGTTATAATTGGTATGTACTGATTTATGTTTGTCATGTTATTTTCCTGCTGTTGGTTCTCTACTTTTTTCCTGTGCTTAACAGTTTGCCATGTTTGGTGAGTTCTTTCTGTAGTCATTCTTGGAATTGTGGGCATTTTGATCCCTTTTTAGAATGTCTTTTAGTACTCTGTGTAGGATTGGTTTGGTCATCATGAATTTTAGTTGTCATGGAAGTGTTTCACTTCTCCATTAAACTTTTTTTTTTTAATTTTTATTTTATTGACGTTCCATTAAACTTGAAAGAGAGTTTTGCAGGGCATATCAATCTGGGTTGGAATTTGTTTTCTTGTAGAACTTGAGTACTTCACTCCATGTTCTTCTTGACTTGATGGTTTATGAGGAGAAATCTGCCATTATTCTGAAGGGCTTTCCTTTGTATGTTATCTGTTTCTTTTCTCTAGCAGCTTTTAGTGTGTTGTTCTTGTGCCAGATACCTGTGATCTTGATTATTATATATCTAGGTGTAGTTTTAATTGGGTTAATATTATTTGGAGTTCTATATGTCTCAGCTACCTGAATGTCAGATTGTTTCCCCATATTTGGAAAGTTTTCTGCTGTTTCCTCTGCTCATATTCTTTTTATGTCATTTGCGTTGTCACCTTCTTTCAAACTGATGCATATTTGTCTTGTGTTGTTCATCTTTGCATCATCTTTCAGCTGTTGATTTATTTACTGAATCCTAGTTATTTTTAAGAGATCTTTCCTTACATTTTCAATAGCTGCAGTGGTGTCTTCAAAGTCTGAAAGTCTATCTTCACTTTCATTCAAACAGTTTTGCCAACTTTTAATGACATTTTTAATTTCTTGCATATTTATTTGGAACTGCTTCATGCATTCTATTTCTTTATTGTATTGCTCATTCAAGGTTTCCATCATATTTTCTATTCTCTCTATTTTTTTAATCAGTGTCTTATTTAGAAGTGCTTAGTAATTCTTTCATTATTATTAGCATGTCTTTTTTTTTTAAACCTGGGAGGCTATTTCTGATCTGATTTCCTCTATAACTTGCTGCAGTTGTTTCTTTATTTCAGTTGCTATTTCAGAGATTTCAGGTGTATGACTTCCAATTTCTTCTATGCTGACGTCTCCTGGGTTTGTTCTGCGTGGGCTCAGGGCCTGAGATTGCATTTTGCTCCTTCTTTTTGTTATTTTTCTATTTCAGAGAGAATTCTTTATTTTAATGTCTGTGATACCTTTTTGTGAAAGCTTGATAGTAGGTAGCTATATCCCTACAGTCAGAGCCTCTCTGTGAAGAGTCTGTTTTTTAGGTATCCTGTGTCAGAGATTCTTGTTTTGGGAGTATCCCAAGATTTTTCCTTCTCTATTGACTGAAAGTGAGATATTGAGCTCTGTTTGGCACTGTCCTCTGTCTTTCAGTGTAGGGCTTTGGTGAGGTTATTACCCAAGTACCTCCTGATATTATTACCCGAGGTAGAACATGTGTTTAAATCAGATACAGTTTCTTATTTACAGTGGTACAATTAGCAATACTAGTAACAGCTAGTGAAATTTAGTAATTGACAAACTTTTGCAACTAGTGGGGTTGTACTTTAGAACATAGGAGCAAACATTATAGCTATATAACAAAGCAGATCTTAAATTTGGAATTTATATGTAAATTAGTTCCCCTGAATTCTGTCTGGGCACCTCCCCCTTCTCTACCTTACCCCAGTTAGTTGCTGCCACTTCTGCACTCTGAGGATGCTCCTGGATGTCTGGGCCTCAGCCTGGGCTCAGCTGGGCCCTGCAGCAGCCTCAGCTCACAGAGTCCAGACCCACTGAAACTTGACTGGTCAGACTTGGCGTGTGTCTGGTTGCTGTGTTTGGCTCCTTCCAGCTGAGGCCCACCCAATTGGACCCCTGGGCCCCACTGGCTGCCTATCCCGCAGCTCCTTCCTGGTAGGCCTGCCAAGGCGGAGTCTTACGGAATGATTTTCTTAATTTCCTATTTGACTACTCTTTGCAAAGATAGATATATGTAATAGAGTTTTGTATGTTGCTCTTATATCCTACAACTTGAACTGGTTTATCAGTATGAACAATTTTAAAGGATTACTTAGTATTTTCTATATACAAAGCTATGTTATGTCGTATGTATGAATAGTCTTACTTATTCTTGTCAGGTTAAGAGCCTATTATTGCATTGATTCATCTAATTACTTTGGCAAAGATTTCAGTATAATATTGAATAGAAATGGTAAATGTAGACACCATTGTATTGTTTCTGCTCTTAGCAAGAAAGTATCTAGTTTTTCACATTAGCTGTGGAGTTTTCTTTTTTTTTTTTTTTTTTTTTTTTTTTTTTTTTTTTTTTTTTTTTTTTTTTTTTTTTTTTTTTTTTTTTTTTTTTTTTTTTTTTTTTTTTTTTTTTTTTTTTTTTTTTTTTTTTGTCTTTTTGAGACAGGGTCTTGCTATGCAGTTCAGGCTGGCTTTAAGCTCACTTTGTAGCTCAGGTCTCGAACTCACAACAATCCTCCTGCCTCAGCCTCCCGAGTGCTGGGATTACAAGCATGCGCTACCACGCCCGGCTAGCTGTGGAGTTTTCATAGATACTCTTTTAAAATATCTTAATGACAAACTGTACATTTAACAAAGTTTCCTTGTATCATAGCTAATTGAGTATCTTTATCATGAAAATATATTGAATTTAAAAAAATTTTTTTTCTGCGTCAATTGAGATGGGATTTTTATCCCTTATTCTAATGATATGATACATTGGCTTTTTAAATATTAAATCTACTTTGCATTCATTAGATAAATTTTGGTCATTTGTGTCAGTCAGATTTCTGTCACTATAACAAAATACCTTGAGACTGGGCGTGGTGGTGCACGCCTGTAATCCCAGCTCTTGGGAGGCTGTGAACAGGCAGATCACTATGAGTCCAATCTCATAGTGAGACCCTGAACACCCTATAAACCCTTCCCTAAACTACAATAAAAAAAAAAAACCCAAAAGAAAACCTGAGATATTTTATTTTATAGGTACCAGGGATCAAACTCGGGACCTTAGGTTTGCCCAGCAGGCACTTATGCCTCCATATTATGGAGGTATCTCCATGGCCCTACATGAGATAATGAACTTACAGAGAGAAAAGGTTTATTCTGGCTCACATATTTTGTTTCTTTTTGAGATAGAGACACACTATATGCCCCAGGCTAGCCTCAAACTTGTGGTTCTCTTACCTCAGCCCCCTTGGATGCTGGAAAAATCAGTAGGTACCACTATGACCAGCTCTGGCTCACAGTTTTGGAGGGCCTACTCTATGGTCAGTTAGCTCTGTTGCTTTGGGTCTGTGGCAAAGCAGGAGCCCATGGCAGAGAAAAATTTCTTATCTCGTGAGCCAGGAAGCAAAGAAAAAGATGATGGAGCCATGATCATACAATCTCCTTCAAGGGTACACCTCCAAGGACCTGAGTATCACTCACAAGACCGTATCTCCCAAACACCACTAGTCACACCATTAATCTTCCAGTAACATCACCCTGAAGACCAAGTCTTTATCACATGGGCTTTGGGGATACACACAAATCTACACACATAGCAGCCATTATATAGTCTCTTAAAGAAATGGTTTATTATATATGACATCAAAAATACAAACAATCAAAGAGAAAAATAGATAAATTGAATTTCATTATCTATTAGAAGAATAAAAAAAAAAGATACACAATTAAATGTATTGGCAAAGAGGTAGAAACTATAAAATGTTTATGCATGCCTGATGGGATTGTGAAATGTTGCAGCCGTTTTGGGAAATAGTTTGGAAGATTCTTCATAAGTTAAATGTAATGAAATTCATGGAAATATTGAGTAGGATAGAGGACGCCAAGGGATAGGGGACGGAAGGAATAAGGAGTGATTTTTTTTTTTTGGGGGGGTGATTGTTTAACAAGTAGAATTTGTTTTATAAAATGAAAAATTCTGAACATTGCATGGTGGTATGGTGGTTGAAGAACATGGTGAATGTATTTAGTGACACTGAATTATACACTTAAAATAAGTTAAAATTGGTTCATTTCACATTATGTATATTTTACAGGATTAAAAATGTATTAAACATAGAATCAGTATTATGACCTAACAGTTCCACTTGCAGATATTTATTCAAGGAAAATGAAAACATATTAACACAAGAACCTACACTTGAAGGTTTATAATATTAGTAGTTATAATAACCAATAATCGCAAATGACCTGGATGTCTATCAACTGAAGACTAGAGACAGAAGGAATAAAGAGTGGCTGCTAAAGAGTGTGGGAATTCTTTCTCAGGTTTGATGAAAAAATTAGAAAACAGTGATGGTTGTAAAATTCTGTTAAAACAGTTAAAAATTACTAAATTGAGCTGAGTTGCATGGCACCTGCCTGTAATCCCAGTACTTTGGGAAGCTGAGGCAGGAGGAGGATCTCAAAGTGAAGCTTTACTTAGGTACTTAGGCAACCTAATGAGACCTTGTCTCAAAATTAAAAATAAAATAGGGGTCTGAGGATGTAGCTCAGTGATACATCACTCCTGTGTTTGATGCTCTGTACAAAAAAAATAAATTGGACAGTTAAAACACATAAATTTTGTCATGTGAATTACAGCTAAATAAAATTATTAAAAATTTCACATATGTATAGAAATGTATTTAGACTGATGTTCAAGAAGTGTGTGCATTTTGGCATTCTAAAATGAGCATGAATTTATTTTTAAAAAATTAATTCATTCCTTTCAAGGAAGTAATTGGGCAAATGAATCCAGATGAGGGTCTCAGGCCTTAAAAGAAAGGGAGAAGGCTTGCCCAATAGCTCAGCTGCTTAAAGCACTGCCTGTGCAAATGAAGTTAGGTGCAGGGGAAGGCGGTTCGATCCTCAGCCCCACAAGATGCAACGCACCCGCCCTTAAGACAGCCAGAACTACCCCCCCCAAAAAAAATTCCTTCAATTTTATTAGGCAGGTTATAAAATCTCATCATAATTGTTATGCTTCAATGGTTTTGGTTTCTAAATTTCTGTATAAAAATACGTAACTATTGTCTGTTAACATTTTTTTTAAATACATGATTATTACAAAAAAAAAAAAAAAAAGTAGTTCAGTAATTAGAGGAGTAGAGTTTGGAGAGAAAAGTCTTGTTTCCAGTGGCTGCTATATACTGTATCTATGCTTGCTGAGGAAATGCAAGCTTCATTAGCATGGTTACAATTACTAATATAACTTCATTTTGTGTTCTCATAAGCTGAGTAATTTTCAAATGGAAAAAAAATTCCTCGTGATGCAATTTAACTGAACTCAAAGAGGATCTATTGGGACAGATAATTTAGTGACAGAAAAGCCACTTTCAAAGAGGCATGAACAGAAATATCTCCTTCTGTAGTGTACCTCTGACTTAATCATGGAAAACTATGCTGGCAAACATTATCTCAGCAGGCCAATCCATAATTAGAGCTCTAATTTTCCTCCAGGCACTTTCTTGTGAATTGTTCAGAGTACCCAATGAGAGGTGCCTGTAACAACATGATAATGGTTCTAACCCTTTCCAAAGTGCCAGCATACCATAGAGGGGATGTGTAGGCGGTGGGAAGTTGCACCTTGCTATAGCAGAGAAGTGACTGCATACCAACAGACTTGAGTCCAAATTCTTTTTTTCTCAGAAAAGTTAGCTGGGAAGACCCTATGAACACTCTCTGCAGATGCTTCCCAGAGAAAGTTTTTCTCCTCATCAGAGTAGCCAGAACAAGATAAAATCATTAACGAAACAAAAACTAATCAAGCTTGGGGCAATTAATTTGCAATAAGAATGATAGCTCAATGAAAACATCTAAACATCTGTTAAGTTGGAGATGGTGATACATGCCTGTAATCCTAGCACCCAGGAGACTGAAGACAGCACAGGCAAGAACAAAAATATCTACTTAATGAATTGACCAGCTTGAACTACAAAGCAAGACCTGCCTTGGAAAAAACAAAAATAACAATAACATAGTCAAAACAAACAAGAAACCCCAAGACATGTATCACTACTGATTTTTGTTTCAGGGGAAGGGTCTAGAGGGTGTTCAGGGTCTCACTGCTAGATTGGACTCATAGTGCTCCACCTGTTCACAGCCTCCCAAGAGCTGGGATTACAGGTGTATGCCACCAGGCCCAGTCTCAATTGTCATCTCAGCATGTTCTTGGGGCAGGGCCAGCACAGCAGGCCCGGGGAAGGAACCCAGGTGCTTTAATCCGCTGAGCTATTTGGCCAGCCCTATCACTACTGATTTCTATCCACTTCCAATATGTAGATTTCAAGCTACCCTCTCTTTGACTTGTGCCTTGTAACCTTCATTGTGCTTGCTCTAGTCACATACTTAGCAATTCTTTAACCTCTTGAAGTCTCAGTCCATTGATTTTTCACTGTTTGGTCAATCACTTTGCGGGCTCACTTCATTCCTATGCAGCCTGAGCACTTAAAACTCAGAGAAGTTATATATGTTTGTTTTCACTTGGTTCCTTAAATTCACCTACTTCTCAAACCTGTTTGAGGTGATTGAAACAGCAAAACAATCATGACAGAGCAGAGTACAGATTTAGAAAAGGAAATCAAGATCATTTAAAATGTCAATCAAGAGGAAATTGGTTATGTAACTGGAAGAGGAAACATCCTTTGTCATCCTCTCTTTCATTGTCAGGTAGTGGAATAAATAGTTCAGTTTGACTGATGGTGAAGAGAAAGGGCATTTCCAAAGATAGGTGTGTGTGTGTATGTGTGTGTGTGTGTGTGTGTGTGTGTGTATGTAGCTAAGCAGTGGCTATTAAGAGGGACATAGGTTACTAATAAGCCCTGAATTTT
The DNA here is from genome assembly GCA_004027165.1 of Ctenomys sociabilis. Taxonomy (NCBI): domain Eukaryota; kingdom Metazoa; phylum Chordata; class Mammalia; order Rodentia; family Ctenomyidae; genus Ctenomys; species Ctenomys sociabilis. The sequence goes on along the minus strand of PVKA01047102.1, from coordinate 19 downwards.
GGCCTAGAATACTTCTGCT
>PVKA01047101.1:0-14515 GCA_004027165.1 Ctenomys sociabilis | reverse complement strand
TGTCTGGTTTATTTCACTTATGATATTTGGTGTTCTGTATGCTTCGGTTACCTGCATGTTGGATTGTTTCCTCATTTTTGGGAAATTTTCTTCAATTACTTCTCCGCAAATTCTTTTTATGTCATTTGTGACAGAGAAGAATGTATTGACTCCTTCATTCTCGCTGATACCAATTATTCTCACATTGTTCATCCTGGCATCATCTTGCAGGTGATGGATTATATTTTCCTGCATTCTCGTTGTTTTTAAGAGATCCTTTCTCACCTTTTCACTAGCTGCTCCAGCATCTTCAAGGTCTGAAACTCTGTCTTTGCTTTCACTCAAATGGTTTTGTAGACTTGTGATTGATATTTTTAGTTCTTCTATATATCTTTGACTGTGTTTCCTGTGTTCTATTTCTTTTCTATATTGCTCATTCAAGGAATCCACCATATTTCTGATCTCCTCAATTTTTTTGTTCATGTCTTCTTTAGAGGTAGTTATTAATTCTTTTTCTGCCGTGTTTCTTCCAAGTTGGATTTCCTCTGTATGTTTCTGGACTTATTTTTGAATTTCAGATACTATGACTTCAAAGAATTCTTTTCTTTCAAACAATTCTTTTTTGATTTAAGAGTCTATTTCTGCTTTGAGTTCCTCATCATCTTTCTGCTGTTGTTTCTTTGCTTCAGATTCTGCTAATTCATGTTTCAGCTGGAATAGTGCTCTCTGCACTTGTTCTGGGTGAGCATAGTTTTTCCACCCAATGTTTCTGGAATTCATTCTTTATTTCAGATATTATGTATTCAGATATTTCTTTTTTGGGGAATTACTTCTCATTTTATTTCCTCTATACATTTCTGCTGTTGTTCCTTTGCTACTGTACCTGTTAACTCTTTCATTGCAGCTGAGCTAGTGTCCTCTGCCCTTTTTGGTGGACTCGAGGTCTGGGATTGCATTTTCATCCTTTTCTTTGTAATTTTGTATAGCACTGACCTTTGGCCTTTGGTGTAGAGCTCTGGTGCAGCTGTAACCTTAGCTTGTTATGAGATTCAGGTGCCTATTAAGTTTGAGATTATCCAAGTATGTCTATCCCGGATCTAGCTGTTGTGTTCAGTTCCTTTTTGCTGGAGGTCCTTTGGTTCCCCTCTGTCGGTTCCCTGTTCAGGCGAGCAGGAACCGAACTGGGATGGAGAGCAAGTAATGAAAATTCCCCATCTTAGCTGGCTTTGGGGTGAAGATCTGGAAAATTGCCGAGGTCAGCCCTCCTGTGTCAGGCATGTCGCTTCCCAGGTGGGCGGCCCTGGACTTTGGTATGTCTTCTGGGCTCACAAAAGGATAGTGGATGATCTTATTCACCGAGTAGGCTGTACTGGGTCTGCCAGCCTGTGCTGGGTCCAGGTCTACAGGCTGTAACCCGAGAAGACTGGGAAAGGTCCCTCCGGTGCAGCGGGCCTGGAGCCCTCACTCACAGGCCAGGGTGCGCTGGGTTTCTGGCCATGGCGTGGGACCAGGGATTGCTGAGAAATGTCCCTCCGGCATGGCAGGCTTCAGTTCTCACTCCAGGCCGACCTGCACTGGATTTGGGGCTGTGGGGTGGGACTGGCAATGGCCTGGAAATGTTTCTCTGGCGGGTTGGGCCTGGAGCTCTCACGGGGCCATGAGGGTGGGGCAGTAGGGAGGCAGGGAATCCCTGGGAAATGTCTCGCGGGCGTGGTGGGCCTGGAGTTCTATACTCACTGAACTTTGATGCCCAGGGAATCAGGGAAATTCCCACTCGGTCAGCGGGCTTTAGGGCAGGGGATCCGGGGAGGTGCTGATGAGTGGGTCCTGAGGTTTCAGGCTTCGAGGGGCTGGGGACAGGGATCCGGGTAGCGTGCGTGGGAAGAAGCCAATGGCTCTCCCTCCGACTCACCACACTCTCACTGATCTGGGAAGCCTGGTGAGTCGTGCATATTCCCACTCACTGGGACTGCTTGGGGCAGGATCCAGGAGGCTGCTGGAGTCAGCCTCTGTCTCAGGCCGGTCTCTGCCTGGGTGGTGTGGGCAGGATCGAGGAGGATGCTGGAGTCAGCCACGCTGTCTCTGGCTGGTCTCTGGGGCTGGGCAGGCGTGGGCAGGCTATGTGTGAGTGAAATCTTCTGCCATGCTCTCAGAACCCCTCAAAGCAGTCAACGCCTAATATACAGGCCTAGTGTAACTTTCCAGCTAAGTCTCTGAAGAAAGGCCAGGGGCCAGAACCACCCAGCTAACCAAGAAGCAAAGCATCTCGCTAGAGGGTACAGCAAGTTTACGTCCACTGGCTACAGAAGGAGGAAGCTGAGCACAACCGCCAAAACTCAGCCAGGCCCATTGGAATGAACTAAAACTTTGTAGCTATGGACCAAATAAGCTGGGACACTTTGATAGACCCATATCTATAAGAACATCCTCTCTCTTTCTCTCTTGATGAAGAGATGGGGCAGCAGGTATCCAGGGTTTACTAGTTTGCCTGAAAGACTCCAGGTACATCAAGGGGAGGTGATCAGACAGAAATTAGGGGAGCTAATTAAAATATAAATTTTCAATTTAATATCTGCTTCCCTAATGGACATAAGGTTTGCTCTGATTATCTAAAATACAAACACATTAGTTACAAGTTTGTCAACTCTTAAATATCTACCCATGATTAGTGTTCTTATAGTTCTGTAGATGCAAAACTATAGCTTCTTAAGCCATATAATGTCTCTTGGGTAATGATTTCCAAAGGTGCTATGATTATAAAAGCACAAAACATCTACACAAAAGGTCAGAGGATGGTGCTATACAAAATGACAAAGGGAAGGAGCTCTCTGGCTTTGAGAATACCAAGAACCATTGCAAGAGATATGACAAAAGAAGAACGTTGGAATCTCACAGCTGAAATCTCTGAATTAATAGTGTCTGAAGTAAAGAAACAACTGAGGAAAGGTAGAGGAAATCAGATCAGAAATAATTTCTGAAGAAAAAAAAGAAAGGATAACTATAATGAAAGAATTAATAACTCCCACTAAAGAAGACACTCATTAAAAAAAAAGGAGGCTAGAAAAATAATGGAATCCTTGAATGAACAGTATAGGAAAGAAATAGAATGCATGAAACAGAGTTAAAGAGATATACAAGAACTTAAAGTCTCAATCACAGGCTGAAAAACCATTTGAATGAAAGTGAAGATACATTTTCAGATCTTGAAGACACCATGGCAGCTAGTGAAAATGTAAGAAAGGATCTCTTAAAAACAACTAATATGCAGGAAAAAATAATTCAACATCTGCAAGATGATGAAAAGATGAACATGAGACTGATAGGCATCAATGAGAATGAAGGAGTCAATACAAATGATATAAAAAGAATATGGGCAGAACTAATAGGAGAAAATTTCCCAAAATGGTAAAACAATCTGATGTTAAGGTAAGCAAGGCCTATAGAACTCTAAATGACATCAAGCCAATTAAAAACACACCCAGACATAGAATAATCAAGATCCCAGAAATCCAGCATAAGAGCAACATATTGAAAGCCACTAGAGAAAAGAAACAGATCACGTTTGAAATAAAAAAGATCAGAAGAACACCAGACTTCTCTTCACAAACCGTGAACTCAGGAAGAGAGTTTAGCAGAGAAGGTCATGTCTTCTATGAAAACAAATTACAGCACAGAATACCATCTTCTGAAAAACTCTCTTTGAATGTTGATGTGAAAGTGAAACACTTCAAAGACAAAAAAAAATTAAGAATTTCATAATGACAAAACCAACCTAACATAGACTTCTAAAAGACATTCCACAGAAGGAACAAAATGAGCAGAACTCCATGAATAATAAGGGAAATAACACATCAAGTAGGGCAAAAAATTAAAAACAGGAAAAAAAGGAGTAAACAACACCAGGTAAATATCATGTCGATTGTCAGTCAATACATTTCAATTGTAACTATCAAAGCAAATGGAATCAATTCAACAATTAAAAGAAATAGACTGGCACAGTGAATTAGGAAACAAAACCCAACAATATGCTGTATACAAGAAAAACACTTAACTCTTAAAGAAATTCAAAGGCTGAAAGTCAAAGGATTGGAAAACAATACTCTGTGTTCCAGGACCTCAGCAAAAAACAGGGGTAGCAATTCTTCCCCCAGACAGTCTCAACTTCAAATCCAGAATGATCAAACAAAATAAAGAAAGCTACTACTTACTGGTTAGGGGAAAAATTCAAGAGGAAGAGGTAACACTCACAAATATGTACACATCAAACACTGGAGCTCCCAACTATGTAAAGCAAATGTTGATAGACATGAAAAAATCTAATATCCAATGCCATAATCTTAACAGGGCACATTAACATACCCTTGTCCCTAAAAGACAGGTCAAGTAGACAAAAATTAACAAAAAGTAGCAGAACTGAACCAGACCTTGGAAAAAATGGACTTAGTGGACATATACAGAGTGTTCAATCCAACAACAACTGAATACACATTTTTTTCCAGCTGCTCATGAGTCATTTTCTAAAATAGAGCACATAGTAGTCCAGAGGTCACTCTTAAGTATATACAAGAAAACAGAAATTATCCCATGAATATTATCTGACCACAAAGCAATGAAATTGGAAATAAATGGGAAAAAAGCAGAAACATCCCATAAATATGTGGAAATTAAACAACACCCGCCTCAGTAACCAAGGGGTTACAGATGAAATTAAACATCTTCTACTATTCAATGAATATTCAACTACAACTTACCAGAAGTTATGGGATGCAACTAAAGTACTTCTGAGATGGACATTTATAGCTGTGAACTCACACATTAGGAAAACAGAACAGAAACAAATAAACACTCTCACGCTGAACCTAAAATGACTAGAAAGGAAGAGCAATCCAAATTCAAAGCCCACAGACAGGACAAAATTATAAAGATTAGAACAGAAATTAATTCAAACAAGAAGAAGAAAACAATACAAAGAATTAACAAAATAAAAGCTGTACTTTGAAACATTAAAATTGATAAGCCCCTAAATTACTTCATCAAAAAGAGGAAAGAAAAAACTCAAAAATGACCAGGAAGGAATGAAAAGGATAAAATTACCACAGACCCAGTGCAAATTCAGAAAACCATCAGTAGCTACTTTGAGAGAATCTTTACTCTCACAGAATAGAACACACAAAACAAATGGACAGATTCCTAGACTTACAAATTACCAAAACTGAATCAAGAAAATATAACAATTCTCAATAACTTGAACACACCCAATGAAATAGAAAATGTAATAATAAACTAACCATCAAATAAAGCCCAGGTTCTGATGGATTCACAGCTCAATTCTACAATAAATTCACAGAAAATATGATCCAAATAGTCCTCAAACTCTTCAGTGAAATTGAAAAAGTAATACTCCTCCCAAAAATCATCATGGGAGGCAACTATTATACTGATATGAAAATGAGAGAAATATTCAATTAAAAAACAGAACTACAGACCAATTTCTTTCATGAACATAGATGTGAACCTCCTCAATAAAATCCTAGCAAATAGGATATAGCAAATCTTGCTTCTCATAGAATTATGCAGAAGCATGGCCTATTCATCCTAACTGCACTGTTTACACACACACATCATGATTCCTCCTTTGTATACCCCTTTTCTTTGTCTAGACCTGTCAAAGATGAACACTCCATTGTCATTAAACCAATTTAGGTGCCTGAACTCGGCGACACACTGCAACACAGTCCAGCATTCCACAATAATAGTAGTGAATTATCTGAAGAAGTTGCTGACTATAGCCATTTACAGCTCAACTTATTATTATGGCCCCATGTTATATACCTCATTTTTATATTTTTCTGCTGGATGGTTAAGACTGAGATAGATCAAGACCTTTATACCAAACAATGTAGCTTTTGTTTCTGATGAGGTCAGTGATGTCCCCTCAGGGTTTATCTCGGAATCCTGTACCTTACTCTGTAGATCCTTTGTCATGTGGAGAAGCAGGATTTACACTAACAGTGGTTGGACAAGATATTAAGTTAGCTTCTAGTACCATGAACAAACACTAGGGAGATAACAAGGTAGAAAGTATTAATTATTGAATCTGTGATATAATTCAGCTATAAAAAATAAGGTAAGTATATAGCTACACTCTCTTTATTCACTGATTAAGACATTTGCTATAATAATGCCTGTTAGTATAATATTATGTATGCACCTTGTATGACACAAAAACATTATGAAAACATTTTGCAGTGTATTAATTTTCCAAATCTGTCTTGTTAATTTGGCTTGAAACTGTCTCATTGCTATTTGTTCTTCAATAAAAATAATAATAAAAAAATTCAGATACTTCCTGTTCAAATCCCAGTGCCTCAAAGTACTGAATATGTAGACCTGCAAAAGTATGTACTCCCTAAAACTTATTTCTAAAACCGTGCATAGGGATTTCTACCAGTCATCCATGCAAATTCTTCTCTGATTATGTTATTTCATTAAATTACAAAGAGACATATAACTGACCACTCCCATGAGTTATGAACACGAGTTCATAGCAGCTAAGCAAGCTTCTTGCCAAGGCCAAGTTGGAAGAACTCTCAACAATCTGAATCACTAATTATGCATTCCAAAGCTCTGTTCCAACAGACCCAAGCTACATATGCACTGAAAGAAGAGGAAAAACTTATTAGTGTGTTAAGCAATGGAATTAGAGCATGATTTATTACTGAGACATGACAAAATTGTTAACACTATTCAATATTTGCATATTTACAGTGACAATATTTATGTTTGTAATAATAGCATCAACTGTCAATATCATTAAGTAAATGTTTTGCACATTTATTTAAAAAAAATGAACACAGCAAATCATTCAAGAAGATTATACACCATGGCCAGGTAGGATTTATCCCAGGGATACATGGAATGTTCAATATATGCAATTCTATAAATGTAATATACTGTATTAATAGAGCCAAATCCAAAAACCACATGATCATCTCAATTGATACAGAAAAGGCATTTGACAAAGTCCAACACTCATTCATGTTCAAAGTCCTACAGAAAACTGGAATACATGACCTCCACTTCAATCTGATAAAAGCCATCTAAGGCAACCCAACAGCTCACATAACACTTAATGGGAAAATAATGAAATATTTTACTGTCATATCAGGTACAAGACAATGGTGTCCTCTATCATGCCTCCTACTCAATATAGTTATGGAATCATTAGCTACAGCCATTAGACAAGAAAGAGAAATAAAAGGAATAAGGATATGTAAAGAAGAAGTTCTATTATGATTATTTGCAGATGACATCATACTCTCTCTCTCAAAGACCCAAAAAGCTTCACAAAGAAACTAATAAACTTAATACATAAATTCAGTAGCATATCAGGGTACAAAGTGAGCACACAAAAGTCAATAGCATTCCTGTACACAGATAATAAACACACTGAGAAGGAATTAGAAAAACAACATTTTTACACTAGCACTACAGAGGGCTGGGGAGGCGAGTGAACACAGTAAGTGCTTCCCTGGCATGCACAAAGGTCTGAGTTCAATCCACGGTGCCGCCACAAAAGAAAAGCACTACAGAAAATGAAATACTTAGAAAGTAGTCTAAGTAAAGAAGTAAAAGATCTATTCAAGGAAAATAACAGGCCCTGCACCTGCTGGACTTCTCTGGACCAAGCCCTTGCCTGCCCTATGAATGAGAACTTCCTCTGCACTCTAGGAACCCCTCCAGACTCATACAAGCCCAGACCCTGTGAGTGTGTGGGAGAGCTTCTGGGCTCCCATGGGCATGCTGGACTTCTGCAGACTAAACCAGTCCCACTCTATGAGTGAAAACTTCACTCAATGAAATACAAAATGTAATAATAAACTAACCATCAAATAAAGCCCAGGTCCTGATGGATTCACAGCTTAATTCTACAATAAATTTACAGAAAATATGATCCAAATAGTCCTCAAACTCTTCAATGAAATTGAAAAGGAAATACTCCTCCCAAAAAGATCCTACACTCCTAGGACCCTTCCATCCACCCAGAGCAAGTGCAAGCCTGCCTTGTGAGTGAGAACTTCCACCATGCTCTCAGGACCCCTCCAGAACTGCCTAAGCCCAGGTCATATCAGTGTGTGGGAGAGCTTCTGTGTTCTGCTGTGACCTCTGGACCCCTCCAAACCCAACCCAGGCCTGATATACAAGCCTGGGGTGGATCTCTTCAGCTGAAGTCCCTGCAGAGAGTCCAGGGGCCAAAACCACCCAGCTAATCCAGGAGTAGAACATCTTGCCAGAGGAGCACAAGAGGTTCACTTCCAAGGGCTGCAATAGTAAGGAGGTGAGCAGAGTAGCTAGACCCAAGCCAGGCACAACTGGATGAACTCAAACTTAATAGATCTGCACCTGAATTTTAGTATGTGTTGAGGTTGTAATGGTACCAAAGCTCTATACTAAAGGCCAGAGGACAGTGCTATACAAAATGAGAAAGAGTATGAGAAACCTTAGATCCCCAGCCCAACCAGAACATTGCAGAGGAAACCAGTACAGCTGAAATGTCTGAATTAATAGCATCTGATGCAAAGAAACAACAGAAAAGTATAGAGGAACTCACATAAGAATTAATTTCTGAAATAAAAAAAAGAAATCTCTGAATTAGTAGCGTCTGAGGTAAAGAAATGATAGCAGAAAGGTATAGAGGAATACAGATTAGAATTAATCCCTCAAGTAAAAAAATAAGTCTCTGAATTAAAAGGATCTGAAGTAAAGAATCAAATGCAGAAACATATAGAAGAAATCAGATAAAAAATAATCTCTGAACTAAAACAATTAATAACCACTTCTCAAGAAGACAATCATAAAAAAAATAGAGGAGATTTGAAAAGTGATGGATTCCTTGAATGAGCAATACAGGAAAGAAATAGATCATATGAAGCAGAATCAAAGCAATATAGAGAAACTCAAAATTTCAATTGCAAGCTTGCAAAACCATTTTGAGTGAAAGTGAAGATAGTTTCATATATTGAAGACACCATCGCAGGAGAGAAAAGGCAAGAAAAGATCTCTTTAAAAAACTAGGATGCAAGATGATACAAAGATGAACACTGTCAGAGTAATAAACATCAATGAGAAAGAAACAGTCAATAGAAATGATATAAATAGAACATGTCCAGAAGTAATAGCAGAAAACTTTCCAAATATGATAAAAAGTCTGACATTTAGTTAAGTGAAGCACACAGAACATGAAACAACAACCCAATTAAAAACACACTGACACATACAATAGTCAAGATCCCAGAAATCCAGCAGAAGAACAATATACTGAGAGCCTCTAGAGAAAAGAAGCAGATCACATTTAAAGGAAAAACCATCACAATTATGGGCAACTTCTCTTCACAAATCATGAAGGCAAGAAGAGGCTGGAGCAGAGTACTTCAAGTCCTCTGTGAAAACAAATTCCAACCAAGAGTACTATACGCTGCAAAACTCTCAAGTTTCATGGAGAAGAGAAATACTTCCAAGACAAGGAACAGCTAAAGACTTTCATGATGACAAAGTCAACCTACACAGACTATTAAAAGATGTTCTAGAGATGAAGTAAAATGATCAGAATGTCATGAATGCGAACAGAAAAGAACCGAGTAAATATGGCAAACAGTAAAACATGGGAGAAAAAGGTATAAACAACAAGTAAATAACATGTCAATCATAAGGCAATACATCTCAATGATAATCAACAAAGTAAATGGACTCAATTCAGCAATTAAAGTAAAGAGACTGGCACAGTGAATTAGGAAATAAAATCCAACAATATTCTGTATACAAGAAACTCACTTAATTCATAAAGAAATTCATAGGCTGAAAGTCAAAGGATGGAAAATATTACTACACATCCCAACACCTCAGAAAAAAAGCAAGGGTAGCAATCCTATCCTCAGAAAGCCTCAACTTCAAACCAAGAATGATCAAATGAAATAAAGAAAGCCATTATATACTGCTTAGGGGAAAAAAATCAAGAGGAAAAGGTAACACTCATAAACATATTTGCAGCAAACAAGAGAGCACACAACTATATCAGACAAATCTCAATGGACATGAAAAAATCTAATACCCAATACCTCAATCATAAAAGAAGACCTGAACAACCCCTTATCCCAAAACGATAGGTTAACCAGACAAAAAATTAGCCAACAAGTAGCAGAACTGAACCAGAGCTTGAACAAATGGACTTACTGGACATATACAGAGTGTTGCAACCATTCACAGCTGAATACACATTTTTTTCCAGCTGTACACGGGTCATTTTCTAAAATAGACCACATACTAGTCCATAGGTCATGCTCAAGTATATGCAAGAAAACAGAAATTATCCCAGGCATATTATCTGACCATAGTACAATGAAACTAGAAATAAGACAAAAATACAGAAAAGAAAACATTAAATACATGGAAATAAAACAACACCTTACTCAGCAACCAATGGGTCACAGACAAAATTAAACAAGAAATTCAACAATATCTACTATTCAAAGAAAATTCAAGCACAACTTACCAGAATTTAGGGGTTGCAATGAAAGCAGTTCTCAGAGATAAATTTATACCTGTCAAGCAACACATTAGGAAAACAAGACAGGATCAAAAAAAACCTCATTTTGCACCTCCAAAATCTGTAAAAGGAAGATCAAACCAAACCCAGATCCCAAAGACAGGAAGAAATCATAAAGACTGGAGCAGAACACATTTCAGTCATAACAAAGAAAACAGTTCAAAGAATTAATGAATCAAAAAGCTGGTTCTTTGAAAGACTAAATAAAATTGATAAGCACCTAACTAACCTCATCAAAAAGAGGAAAGAAAAATTCAAATACAAGGAGTAAGGAATGAAAAGTGCATGACTGCCAAAAACCCAGGGAAAACTCAGAACACTGCCAGTAGCTACCTTGAGAGCATTTACTCTCATACAACAGAAGATACAGAAGAAATGGACGGATTCCTAGAAAGGTGCAAATTAGTAAAACTTAATCAAGAAGATAGAAAAACTCTCAATAATCCTATAACAGCCAGTGAAATACGAAATATAATTTTTTTAAAAACCTACCAACAAAGAAAAGTCCAGGTCCTGATAGATCCATAGTTGAATTACACAAGAAATTTATGGAAGATATAATCCCTATACTGCTCATACTCTTCAATGAAAATGAAAAGGAAGCAGTCCTCTCAAAATCATTCCTGGAGGCAGATATTATACTGATACCAAAACCAGGGAAAGACACAACTAAAAAAGAGAACTACAGGCTACAGGCCAATCTCACTTATGAACAAAGTTGCAAAAATCCTCAATAAAATACTAGCAAATAGAATACAGAAAATCATCAAGAAGATTATAGATGATAACCAGGTAGGATTCATTCCTGGGATGCAAGGATGGCTCAATATATGCAAATCTATGAATGTAATACAGTATATCAATAAAGCCAAATCTAAAAACCACATGATTGTCTCAATAGATGCAGAAGAGGCTTTAGATAAAGTCCAACACTCATTCGTCTTCAAAGTCCTACAGAAAGCTGGAATAGATGGCTTCAACTTCAATCTGATAAAAGCCACGTATGACAAACCAACAGCAGATATATTTCTAAATGGGAGAAAACTAAAATCTTTTACTCTCAGATCTGGTACAAGACAATGATGTCCTCTATCTTGCCTCCTATTCAATATTGTTCTAGAATCATTAGCTAGAACCACAGATGAGAGAAATAAAAGGAATAAAGATAGGTAAAGAAGTTAAATTAGTTTTAACAAAGACATGTTACTTTACCTGAAGACCCAAAAAAACTCCACTAGAATTGATACACAAATTCAGTAGCATAGCAAGATACAAAGTCAATACCCAAAAGTCAATGGCGTTCCTCTACACAAATAACAAACACACTGAACGGGAAATTAGAGAAACAATAAATTTTACAACAGCACCATGGAAAATGAAATACCTTGGAATTAATCTAATTAAAGAAGTCAAAAATCTTTTCAAGTAAAATTACAGTACTCTGAAAAAGATCATAGAGGGTTTCAGAAAATTGAGAGATATTCCTGCTCCTCGATAGGAAGAACCAACATCGTGAACATGGCCATGCTCCCAAAATTGTTGTACAAATTTAATGCAATCCCTATCAAACTACAACCAACACACCTCCCAGCCCTAGAGAAATTGTTCCTAAAATTTATTTGGATCCAGAGAAAACCCTAAAACAGCAAAGGCAATCCTGGGCAGCAAGGACAAGGCAGGAGACATTAGAATTCCTGACTTGAAATTGTACTACAAAGACACTGTGATAAAATCAGCATGGTATTGGCACAAAATAGACCTGAGGAACAATGGAATGGATAAGAAGGTGCAGTAACCTCTATGAACACAGTCAGCCACTTGATCTGCAACAAAAGGGCTAAACATGTTTTTTGGCCTCTTTAAAAATGGTGCAGGGAAAACTAGCTGTCTACATGACAAAAACTAAAATTTGACCCATATCTATCACCATGCACTAAGCTAAAGTCAAAATGGATTAAAGATGTAAACATTAAACCAGAAACACTAAATCTGCTGGAAAAGAAAGTAGGTGGAAATCTTGAAGACATAGAAGTAAGCAAGCATGTCATGGATAACAATCAAACTGCATGGGAAATACCAGAAAGAATTAACAATTGGGATCTCCTATTTTTGATAAGTTTCTGCATGCTAAAAAAAATTACCGAGTGAAAATACAACCCACAAATTTGAAAACATTCTTAGCTAATAATCACTAAGACAAAAGTCTTATATGTAGAACTTATAAAGAGGTAAAAAAAAAAAAATTGAGGTCCCCAAAATTAAAGACCAAATCCAAATATGGGCATCTGATATGAACACACACTTCTCAGAGGAAAACATACAAGAGGCAAATAAATATATGAAAACATGTCCCACGTTACTTTCCATTTGTGAAATGCAAATTAAAATAACACTGAGATACCATCTCACCTCAGAAAAATGGCTATCATAAACAAATTAAATAATAATAACTGTTTCAGAGGCTGTGGGGAAAAGGAAGTCTTCTCCATTGCTGGTGGGAATGTACACTGGAGCAACCATTACAGAAAGCAGTGTTGAAACTCCTTAAAATGCTAGGACTGGAAATCCCATTCAGTCCAGCTATCTCACTACTGGAAATTTTCTCAGAGGAATTGAAAATGTCATATCATAGTGATATATATGTACCTATGTTTATACCAGCACAATTTGTGATAGCCGAATCTTGGAAACAACCAAGATGCCCGTCACCTGAGAAATGGATGAAAAAGTTGTGGTATTTTGATACAATGGAGTATTACTCAGCTACAAAGAATAATAAACTCAAAGTCTTTATATTCTAGCGGATGCCACTTGAAGATGCACTCATAAAAAGAAACTAGAAAAACTCGCTAAATTCATGGAAACTGAACAACACCCTACTGAGCAATCAATGGGTCACAGAAGAAATTCAACAAGAAATTCAACAATATCTACAATTCAACGAAAATTCAAGTACAACTTACCGGAATTTATGGGATGCGATGAAAGCAGTTCTTAGAGGGAAAATAATAGCTATAAACTCATACATTAGGAAAACAGAAACGGAACAAATTAGCACCTTAATGTTGCACCTCTGACAACTAGAAAAAGAAGAGCAAACAAAACCCAGAGCACAAAGACGGGAAGAAATCATAAAGATTAGAGCAGAAACTAACTCAATTGAGATGAAAAAAACAGTTCAAAGAATCCACAAATCAAAAATTTGGTTCTTTAAAAAATAAATAAAGTTGATAAGCCTCTTGCCAACCTAATCAAAAAGAGGCAAAAGAAAATTCAAGTACAAGCGATAAGGAATGAAAAGGGTGAAATCACCATAGACCCAGTGGAAATTCAGAAGATTATCAATAGTTACTTCGAGAATCTTTACGATCACACAATAGAAGACACAGAAGAAATGGACAGATTCCTTGAAAGGTTCAAATTACCAAAACTGAACCAAGAAGATATTACAACTCTCAATAAACCTATAACAGCCAACGAAATACGAAACGTAACAAAAAGCCTACCGACAAAGAAAAGTTCAGGGCCTGATGGATTCACAGCTGAATTCTACAAGAAATTTATACAAGATATAATCCCCACACTCCACAAACTCTTCCACAAAGTTGAAAAGCAAAAAGTCCTCCCAAAATCATTTCTGGAGGCAAGTATAATACTCATTCCAAAACCAGGGAAAGACGCAACCAAAAACGAGAACTACAGGCCAATCTCCCTCATGAACATAGATGCAAAAATACTCAACAAAATCCTGGCAAATACAATACATCAAATCATCAAGAAGATCATACACCATGACCAGGTAGGATTCATCCCAGGGATGCAAGGATGGTTTAATATTTGAAAATCTATAAATGTAATACACTATATTAATAGACTGAAATCTAAAACCATATGATCATCTCAATTGATGCAGAGAAAGCCTTTGACAAAGTC
>PVKA01047100.1:0-14518 GCA_004027165.1 Ctenomys sociabilis | reverse complement strand
AAGAAAAGCTGATTAGTATCCTGCAGCTTATGCCATTCACTTTGCCTTATCTGACTCAATTGATTTTACTTGTTATACATTTCCTTTTGTATTTCTGCTTTTCGCTTGTTATACTAGGGAGACTATACGATATTTACACATGTGTGTCTGGTTTATTTCACTTATGAGTATATGTTCAAGTGGCATCCACTTCAGTATCTTATAACTGGCTTCAGGTGGGTTGCCTTTGTGTATAGTAGGCACACTATAGTAGTTGCCACTGAAATGAGACATGTACTCTTCATTATAGTGAGAGTATTTTAATTTATAAATGATTACTAATAAAATGCACATAAAATTTAACACCTTTTTATTATCTCATAAGTTAGCAATTTTACTTTTCCATTAGTAATTGGTGTAAAATATTGTATTTTATTTTCTCTGACTCAGTGGCTTATTTGTGCTTAAATTTTCATGAAACATTTATCAATTCCTTCACTACTTCTGATTTCAGTGTTTTCCTTATTTGCCTTGAAAATATAGTGGTAGTTGTTTATCCAATGTTTCTTCTCAATAGAGATTTTCATCTTATCTTTCTTTTCCTCCTTCATACATTATGATTTTATGCTTTTTGGCATTTAATTTTCCCATGTATACTTGATTCTCCAATAGTTCGACTCCTTCCTGCAAGAGCATTATATATCCACGCCCACTGTCATGTGATTTTTATAAATGCCCAGTGAGAAGACTATGTACGTTCTTTAATCATGGAAGTAAATTGTCAGTACATTAGCTCATTAGGCTTACCTAATGCCAATAGCTAGTTTTACACATTATGATTGAGTAGAAGTGCAAAAAAAATATTTTCTCTGTTTCAGCCTTTACTTCTTACCACTGAAATGATGAATATTCATTTTCATATAGAAACTAATTTTTCAGAAGTGACTATTGAATGAAGACACATGAAACAGAGCTTCAGCCACTATTACCAAAATTTAATATAGGTGGAAAACAACATAAGTAGAAACAAATTATTACTACAAGATATTAAAGTTAAGTGTTGAGGGCCAGGGATATAGCTCAGTAGAATAAACTCTTACCTGGCAGGCATAGGGTCTTGAGTTCAATCCTGGGTACCAAAAAAAAAAAGAAAGGTAAGAGTTGATTTTTATTACTGAACAAGTTAATTCAAGCTGAAAATGTGGAGAACTTATCTTTTGAAAAAAAAAATTCTCCCTGAGGGTCAGGGAGATGGCTCAGTAGAATAAGCTCTTTCCCAGCAAGTGCAAGGGTCTGAGTTCAATTCCCAGTTCCACAAAAAAAAAAAAAGAAAAAAGAAAAAAAACTTCCTGGTTAACTAACTTTTCTAGAAGGTTCCTAATTTGGCTATAGAATTAAACTAAGTATTTTCTGAAACATTCCCTGATCAGACTAATTCAGCAGAAGCATTTATGCAAGAGTCTGGGACCTATTTGTTTAGGAAGAGAAAAAGAAAGACAGTGGCTCAAATGGCCTAGAACCTTTTAACTGCTATTTCATTTCTTAACACATTTATATCATGTTTTTCATAGTCAAATCTTCTTTTCTTTTACTTATTTTTTTATTTTATTGAACTGCAAATGTCAATCAGACAGTTCCAAGACACCTTGACAAGACAGATTGGATAAATTAATACATTGCAAACTGTTTTCATAATGTTTTGGTATCATACAAGGTGCATGCATGATATTATATTTACAAATATTATTTTAGCAGATGTCTCTTATCAGTAAATTAAGAGTGTAGCTGCTTACTTATCTTATTTTTTATACCTGAATTATATCACAAATTCAATAATTATTTTCCTATTGGATGACCGTAGTACTAGAAGCTGACATACTATCCTGTCCAACCACCATTAGTGCAGATCTTGCTTCTCATAGGATTATGTAGAAGCACAGCGTTACCTATCCCAACTGTACTGTCTATACACACACATCATGATTTTTGCTTTCTACACCCCTTCCTTTGTCTACAACTGTCAAAGATGGGCACTCCATTGTCATTTAACTAACTTACGTGCTTGAACTTGACACCACAGTCCAACACAGTCCAGCATTCTACAATAGTGAGTTATTCAAAGAAGTTGTTGACCATAGCCATTTACAGCTCAGCTTAATATTATGGCCCCACGATGTATACTTCATTTTTATACTTTTGTGCTGGATGGTTAAGACCTAGATAGATCAAGACTTATATACCAACACATGAACTTTATATTTCCTATGTGGTCAGTGAAGTCCTCTCAGGGTTTATCTTGTAGTCCTGTACATTATTCTGTAGTTCCTTTGTCTGTGTCATCCATGTAGATGAGTCACGGCCAATGCTTGACCAGTTTAAAATATTGAAAATACATGCTGACAACTATTTTCCTTCTTTCCATAATCAAAAATTTCAAAAGTATTCTTCATTTCATCTTCTTTTCTATTTTCCTCTGTGTAATACCTTTTCATTAACTTAGTGTTGGCCTTATGCTATTCATTGTCCATATGACTGCAATTGGATGTGTTGGACTGACAGGAAGATTGTTCCAGCATCATATTGTTTGATACTTGGATTCCACTAGATTGCTCTACACAGTGAGGAATTACAGCAAGATGTGCTTTGGAGGAAGGACACATGATAGATATTTATCTGCTCCAGTCACTGAATCGGAAGCCAGAGAAAAGGAAGAGGCAAATGAGAGTTGTGAGGAATGTTGTCCCTGTGTAGGTTCTTTCCTGTTTGTTGTTATAAGAATTTCCAGACATATGCAATAAATATCTACATCGCTATACCCCAAAACGTGATTATCATCTGACCTCTTTCCTTATGTATCTTCAATAGCGGACTTACATGAATTGAATCTGAAAGTTTTACTTGCTATTGAACTTGAAAAGAAAAATGTACTAACAGAGTTTACCTTTATCTCCCAATTGTACCCATTATTATTAAGGAGGAATATATGAACTTCTGTCAGATTTCACTCAAGTGATCCTATAAGTACATCACTGCTTGGCCTAGGATATTCCTTTTGATCAAATATTGTTCCCTACTTTCTAGTGGACCCATAGTGCATAATAAGCATAGCATTTTTGAGTGTGTATCCTATGCATATTATACTTGCCTATTGACCAGCCTCAGTATAGTAGACAAGGAGAAAAGTAATACTTTTTCTACATTCCTTATGTTTCTGCAAAGAAATCTAGCTAATAATTTCAAAGACTAGAGAAAGTGAGGATTTTCTGCATGGTATAAAGAAGTTTTTAACTGTTGAGGAATGTACTATAATCCTTGGAATAAAAACCCACTCATCAGTGTTTTTTAAGTGCTTTATTTTCAATTATGTCAATTGGTTTTCTTCCCTAAACTTACTAATATTGTCATTTTATGCTCTTCTTCAATTTTAGAAGTCAACATCACCTTTCTCTTTCATGCTAAACATAGAAACCAGATGAGAACCCATTCGTTTATTTACCTTCCTGATTTGAAACCTATGAACCTACCTACATTCCCAAGTATTCATTCTCACTTATTATCATAGTATTCAAAGAAATACTATTATTCCCCTACACTGATTTTTCTTTCCTAACCTGACTAGATCCCACTAGCTTATTGCTACATGAGTAACTCAAGGAGAATTTATCCCATGAGCCATCTTTGAAATCTTCCTCCTACTAATTCTCATATTTTGTTCGCTTAAATTCTACTGTGAATAGCCTATGTGAAACAACCATTGTCTACAGGCTTGTCCACAGAAATTGCTCGTGCTAGATCTGCCTTAATTCATTGTTTATATCCTCTAGTCCTTCACTGGTGAATTCTCAGATTTTTCAGAAATGCAGATCTGATCATTCCCCTTTACCACTTGAAGCATGTTAATGCTTCTTGTATAAGGAAACAAAATTATAAGTGTGTCTCTACCAGCTTCTTTAGCTTGATCCCATACTGTACCTTGCTCCTCACAGTCAAGGGTGTTTTGCATTACTGTGCTTTATTTCTAGATGCAACCTAAAGCATCCTGCATGCATACATGTGGTTTGTGGAGGTGAGCGGATGCTAGGGAGTTGATGATCATCAGTGCATCAGACCACTGATGAGTTTATAGCTAAGTATAATGTTAGGAGATGAAGACTAGTTGGAGGAGGTGAATCACTGGGGCAGTGGCCTATAAGTATATAACTCTCTGCTCTTTCCTTGATGGCTCTCTGATGCTCTCCATAATGCCATTTATGTAAGAGAAATGTAGTTCCCAACTTGCTAGATGTCAGATGTCCAAGTTCGTGTTCCTTCAAATCAATGAAAGAATGCCAAAGTATGAAGGTTAAAAGTAAGAAAGATTTGTTAAGGAACAAGAATAGCTCCTGAGAGATAGGAGGGGTCTCAAATGGATTGCCTCTATTATGGCTTGTGTCTAGTTGTCCCTCAAAGCCTCATGCAGTCAAAGGGAAGCTTCTTGAGTTTGTAATTGACTATTAAGGGTGTGAATGCTGCACCTTCGTTGGGGCAGGTAATTTGCATTACAATGTAAGGAGGGGAGAGAGAATAGCTAGCTGCCTGAGCTGCTGCCACTTCCTTTGTCTTTCTGCTCTTTGCCACTGCCAGGAAAGGTTGTTCTCTGCCATGTGCAGTTCTGCCTTGCAGCCAGCTGAATACGGATTTAAACTTCCAAGTAACTGTTGTGGGGGACCACCTGAGTAGCTCTCCTTGAAAGAAGAGTGACTGTCTCCATTTTGACTGAGTCTGATTCTATTTCCTCATATTGTTACGTACAGAGCTGGCTAAGGCTTCTGTTTATCCTTCAATTGGCCTTAAGCAATGTGTATTGGTCTAGCTGAGGTGCTGGTGATAGTCTTTGAAGGTGGCATGTGTGTTTCCCTGGTAAGCCTGCTGCTCCTTAATGTGAGCCGGGTGGAGACAGGATGGTAGAGCTAATGCTCTGTGCCACCAGCTGGGATGGAGCCTCAAGATAGAGACTATGACTTTCTGAAGCTGAAGCACCAGACTTCCCAAAACATTAAATACTATATAATGTAGATTACTCTCTCTGCATATCCTCTCTGCATATGGCAGAGGTAAATGTAGACCACCCACCTAGCTCAGCTCACAGTAGTCACCTACTTCCCACAATTCTCAGTCAATCCTCCTCAAGCGATTCCTTCACTGAATAAAAACCGGGTGAGGCCCTGGGTCGCTTTCTTGGTTCCAGAAAGCCATGTCATGGTGGGACTCAGAGCCCCTTGACTCCCCGATGATTAAAAATATAATTTAATGTCCTCATTTTTGCCGTGGGTTGCACAGAAAGTGGTAGATTGGAATCAACTTGATGGGATTCCAATAATGTAACTTTGGGATTACAAATATTGGTTTCTTGGACTGAGACGAGGACCAGGAAGTGTCTCCTACAACTGTGAACTAAATAAACCTTTCCTTCCTTCATTTTGACTGCTAGCTATTTGTCCCAGCAGTAAGAGAACAGTAACTGAGACAGCCACTGAGGTCCTTTGTCAAGGGGTAATTTATATAGCAAAGTCACAATGTGCATATAATATAGGTCAAACTACAATCAACCTGTAGGATTACAACTATATCTGCTTAGCTAATATTGACCCAAATGGAAAAAGGCATCTGATAGCACAGGTAGGTGGCTGACCATTCATCTTGGCTTATCTATGACTTCTAAAGCAGGAATATTCTGGGAAAGGAATGGGTCTGAGTATTCTGGTCACACACCTGTGTGCTCAGTAAATATCTGGACTTCATGAGTAAAGTACTACCAAGTACAGTATAACCCCAAGTTTTGCTTACTCCTTAGGGAAATTTGCAAATCTGACCACAACGATTTTATCTTGAGGCCTTGCCTTCCGCAGATAGCTTCATGTCATTGTTCTGATTATCTGTATTTTTCACTGATTTCTTCAAGAACCAAGTCCCTTTCTGGCTATATATAAATTTTTATCTCAGATGCCTGTAATATCATAATGCCTTTCTGCCATGCAGTCCTGCCTCAGAATCAGCCAACTATGGACTGAAACCTCTACAAACTGAGCCAAAATAAATGTTTCTTTCTTATAGCTGTGGTGTTGGGTATTGTGTCTCAACAACAAAAGATAACTGTAACAGATTTTAGTACCAGAGAATTGGGGTCAATGCTATGATGCTACCTGGCCATATGGCTAAGAAGCCTTTGGGACTGGCTTATGGGAGGCGGCAGGTAGAAAATTTTGGAGATCCTTGTTAAAGATGCTGCCCTAGAATTCTGAACATACCTTCATAAGAAATTCTATTTCGATCTCAGAGTCCACAATGTTGACAAGTAATGTAGTCAGAAAAGGCCATGTTCAAGAGATTTAATTGGGGAAAATAACTGCATTGGCAATTGAACTCCAGACCATGTGTGTCATGCTATGGCAGAAGATTTGTCTACAGTGTCTTCATGTATGGGGATTACATAGACTATGATTAAAGGTGGCAGACTAATTAATCTAGTAGAAGAAATTTCAAGACAGTCAAATAGTCAGGCTACAGCTTTATATTGAGAATCATGAGAGCTGCAGTTGTATCCCAAATTTCTGATCAAGCCACAGAGGAAACTGATCCATTATGTAGAATATGCCTAAGAAGAGTCACCTGGAGAGAAAACATTCACTTAGGATTTCACAGGGAGAAAACTGGTCAAGTGATGGCCATGACACATCCACATGGCTGACACTGACAAAGGATCTACAAACTGTGGTACAAGGTTTCAGGGTAAATCCTGAGGGGATCTGACTGACCTTGTCAGAACCAAAAATTACATTTCTTGTTATATAGGTCTTGCTTTATCTTGGTCTTAACCATCCCGCAGAAAAGTATAAAAACAAGTTACAAAAAGTAAAGACATATTAATATGCTGAGGTGTAAAATACTCAAGTCAACAACTTCTGATATTGCCAGTCCTATATGGGTAACCTACTACTATTATGGACTACTGGACCATATTGGCTTATTTTGCTGAATTCATGCAACTACAAGATTTAAATGGCAATAGAACACCCATCTCAGACAAAACTAAACAAAAAAGGGGACACAAATGAAGGAGCATTTTGTATCTGTATATACAAAATAGTTAGGATAGATATACAATATTGTACTAATATTGTTTGTGGACAGGATATCAAGTATGCATCTTGTACAATGAATGTCCAGTAAGACAACAACAATATGCAATGTATTAATTATTGAAACTGTCCTAATAATAGGTTTTGAAACTATCTCTTTGCTATTTGTTTCTCAATAACATTATTTGAAAAATAAATAAATAAATAAAATTTAGAAACAAAGAAAAAATAAGAGAGAATCATGAGAGCTGGCCAAATAACCTCAGTGGATTAAGGCACCTGCAAATAGGTGCAGGGGCCATGCGTTCAATCCCTGGGCCTGTTGTTTCAGCCTGACTCCTTGGGTGTGTTGAGATAGGGATTGAGATTGGCGTGGTGGTGCATGCCTGTAATCCTAGCCTCCCTCTTGGGAGGCTGTAAACAGGGGAATCACTATGAGTCTGAACTAGCAGTGAGGCCCTTAACCCCTGTAGACCCTTCCCTAAAGTACTATATATATATATATATATATATACATATATATATATATATATATATATATATATATATATATATATTTGGAGGCATTTTTTTAAAAAAGAGAGATTCATCAGTAAATAGTCCAGTAGAACTATTTTGAAATTTTCTAGAAAGAACTGGTAAAGCTGGGAGCTACAAAGACAGAACTTGATTGCTGAAAAGATTAAATGTAGTTGTTTTTTGTTTGTTTGTTTGTTTGTTATTTTGCGGAACTGGGGATTGAACTCAGGCCCTTGCACTTGCCAGGGAAGGGCTTATTCCACTGAGCCATCTCCCCAGCCCTGAAAAGATTAAATTTAAAAAGAAGCCAAGAACTTTCAAACACGATAATAGGAAAAGTATCATGAGTAGATGTGAAGACCATTCAGGGATCCATCCTTTGTGGGCTCAAAAGTATAAAGGTTAAAAATTTTATTTTGAAATGAGAACCCTACGTCACTAGTGGTCCAGAATCACTACAGCCTAGGAAGTTATAATTGATTCCCCATGATTTCTTAACTATGTTGTTATCTTATCCAGCATGCAGAAATCTCAACAACTGCCATCAACACTCAAACGGCTCAACTACTGCTCTAGCTGACAGCAGATGTTGGTGTTATCCACATGGTGCAGGTTTTAGGCAATGGAATTGTGAAGGTCAGCTGAAAGTACAGTAGAAACCCTGGGTGCAGAAAAATTAGGACCATGGACTGTCTGAGGAAAGCTACAAGGAGACAACCATGAAGATCCAAGGGAGAGGCCATGAGGGTTGCAACCACTGGCAGTCCCCTAAGAGTGGGCCCACCCTAGCCCTTGGGAATTCACATCTTGCCACAGATTGTGATTAATGCTGGGTAGGGAGCAACCAGATTCAATGTTTACTACTAGATTTTGGTCTTGATTTTCCCATCTTCTTAGTCTCCTTATTTGTTCCTTTTATAATGGGAATGATCATGTGGTACCTTCTACGTTGGCTGTGTTTAACTTGATTTCAGTCTTTATGGGGACTCACAGCTAAGTGTGTGCCTCATATCTCAGAGCAGAATTGGACTTTGAATTTTCAGCAGTGATGAAACTTTTGGGAGACTAAATGCATTTGTAAAAATGGATGCACACAAGTCTTTTAGGGCTGTGCGCAGAATGTTGTGGTTTACATTGAGATGTCCCCCAAAAGCCATATGTGTTCATAGGTGGGCTTTGAGGGAGGTGAGTGGATTACAGGGATGTGATAATTATCCATGGATTACTTCACTGATGGGTTTATAGTTAAATATGATGTCAGAGGTATATCCTGTTTGGAGGAGCTAGGTAACTGTAGGCACAGCCTACAGGGTCTAGCTCCCTTCTTCCTCCTTGGAACTCTCTTTCTCTGCTTCCTGAATGCCATTCTGTGAGCAAACCTCCTCTGTTCTTTTTCCCACAGCTACTGCGAATGAATTTCTATAGACTGTGAACCAAAATAGATCTCGCTCACTCTGTGTTGTGGGTATCTGCTATTGTGTCTCAGAAACATGAAAATGCCTAAGATATGCATGCATTTCTTGTGCATGGAATGGTCTTTGTCTTTTCTTCATCAGCTCCTTAGATTTCATGTGTACCATTTGTTATGGTTCATACCTCCCACATCGAACAAAGCCCCATGGGCTCATGGAGGGTGGGGCTTCTGAAAGGTGAGTGGTTTATGGGGCTTATAGCTGACTTACTATGCACTTGGAGGTGGAATCTGATCAGAATAGGTGATCATCAGGGGAATGGACCAGGTCTATCTCTTCCCCACTCCTCCCTTTATCTCTCTGGCTAATTCCTGCCCCAATGCCATGAACTCTTTCTATAACACCTCCGCAATCCTGTCTTGCCCTGAAGACAACTGACTATATATAGACTAAAACCTCTGTAACCCATGAGCCACAATAAACTTTTCCTGCTTAGAGTTGTGGCCACTTAATATTGTATCTCAGCCTGAATCAATCACCTGTTCCTGTTAGAAGTTCCAAGACAATAGAAACAATTGTGTGTTTAGTAACAATTCTATTCTAACATCTACCAAACACAAATAACAGGTTATGCTTATTAAATATCTGTTGAGTCAATGAAGACAATATAGGAAGAAGAATCTAGGATAGGAACTGGATTAACAAACACATTAATTTGGAGGAAACTGATGTGACCTTAACTGCAGAAGCCAGGGTAAGGAGAGCACTTCAAAATGGAAGGAAAAAGTACATAAACATGATAAACAGAGTCTACTGAGAACCCAAATGGGGCATGGAATTATCAATATGCAGTAACTGATGACTTTAGGAACAGTAGTTTTATTTGAGCAGTGAGAGCAGAATATGAACTCTAGTGGGTTGAGAAGTAAAAATAGAGAAAGAGATAGTGCATCTGCAACAATAAAAAAGTTCTGCAAGCATTTTTGTCTCTAGAGAAAAAGAGACATGATTATATGCCTCTTAAACTATAAATATATTAGCTTGGTAACAAGTGTTAAAAAGAAAAATCTATTTTACTATAAGATAAAAATGCTATAGTAAAGTAGTGATAGAAAACAAGCAGTAGAGAGAAAATCTAAAATCACCAAAATTAATCTGCATAGAGTCTTGATTTTGAGCTACAGTCTTGCTAAGTTGCTAGGGTGGGATTCCAGCTTTCCATCCTTCTACTTCAGCCTCCTTACATTCTAGGATTTAAAAGTATGCTCCAATGTGCCTGGCTTGGAAACTTTTTCTTATGAGAAATAAACCATTTGCCTGAAATTGATTTCACATCCAGCCACCAAAAGTAGATCTTTAAAATAAAGAAACAAAGTTTGGCCAAATAGCTCAGCTAATTAAAGTGCCTACAAGCAGGTGCAGAGGCAGGGGTTCGATCCCTGGACCTCTCCCCAGGGCATGCTGGGATGGCAATTGAGACTAGGTGTGGTGGTGCACGTCTGTAATCCAAATGTACAAAAACAAGTAAAGGAATACACTTCACAATGTAAAATACAAAAATGGCAATAAGGTAGCCAAAGCTACTCATGTTAGCATACTGTGACCCGTGACTCTGGTAGTCCCCAATCTGGACTATTGCTGCAGATCTTGGAATCACTGCAAGTTAAGTTTTGAGATCTTTGAACCTGAAGTGGATCCTGTAACTTTTATATCCTGTTTAAAAGTTATCTTAATAGGTTTCACATATAAATAATGGCATTTTCCTGTTGCCAATTTCTGAAGCATGTTATTGGTTGTTGCTGTTGCTTTCTGTCTAGTTTGCACATTGATTACAATTGAATAACATGATATGACAAAAGAAAAGAGGACTGGTGTCTAAAGGGCTCCGCAATGGCTCGAGCACTGCTGCTAATTAATTGCAGGAGTTTGCCTACACCACTTCATCTTGCTGCCCTAGTTCCCTCAACTACAAAGTGAGGATAATGAAGTCTACCACACTTTTCTCACAGGATATATATTTTAAAGGATCAAATTTGTTTGTTCACGTGTGCGAAAGCCCACTTAGTCATATAAAATGATATACTAAGTAGCTGGATAAAAAGAACACCCAGACTGTGCAAAAGGTTCTTCCCTCCCTTTCTAGGCATGTGATATTGGACCAGCTCCTAACACCAATTCCTCAATCCTTTTGTCTGAGAAATGGGAATAATGTTTCCTAGCTCCTTGAATTTCTATTAAGATTAAATGAGTTGTGAATAAAAGCAGAGATCATATCTGTTAAATGTGCCTTGACCTGACATTTATTCTGCCTGTGAGCCTTGTTCTTTTATTTTCAACCTAGACAAAGATGATGCTATTTGTATGGTGTGAAATTAGATAGGATTCAGACAAATGCATCAAAGTTTTATGGTTTTGCTCTTAGATAGTTGGTGCCAGGACAGGATTGTCCTGAAGCATTGCTTCAGACCTTATTAGAAATGCGGAATCTCAGGCCCCAGTCCAGACATTTAAAGTCATAACATGTGTCTTAACAAGATCCTCAGGTGATATGTATATAGTTAACTTTGAAAATCCTGGTTTACCAAGCCATTCAGCTCGATGAGAGTACAAAGCGAGTAATGTATTTGTTGCAATCTGCAATGCCATTCCCTTTTGTTCATTTTCCTTTGTCTTCGGTTCCCACCTCTGTTTTACTATGAAAATGAAATGAAACAAAGAGAATAATACAGCAAGAAGGTGAAAAGGCTTCAATTGTGTTTGTGAAACTGTTTTACACCAGGGCAAATTCTCACCCCTGAGCTGCCATGTGCCTTTGTGTTGCCACTCATTAGATGTCTCTGCAATGAATACCACTGTCAAAGTGATTGCCTTCTTATCTGCCTACTTTAACTAGCCTGTGCTGTCAAAGGTACTTAAAAATGCATTGTGCTAAGGAAAGTGTCCTGGTT
The DNA here is from genome assembly GCA_004027165.1 of Ctenomys sociabilis. Lineage (NCBI taxonomy): Eukaryota > Metazoa > Chordata > Mammalia > Rodentia > Ctenomyidae > Ctenomys > Ctenomys sociabilis. The sequence continues at coordinate 2,542 of PVKA01047100.1, read as the reverse complement.
ACTGCTCATTAACAACCAAGGAGGATACGGCTCTGCAGATTCTATTGTCGGTTTCTCAAAGGTGAAGGTGAAATGTAGAAAAAAAATATTTAAGCAATGCATTTATAACTTTTAAAATAAGCATTTAAAGGAATTTCTTTTTGAAAAAGTAGGCAGAGAATCAAGTTGTGTCTGCTTCAATAAATTTGAATGACAAACTATATAACCTGAGTCTACCAGTGGCAACATTTTGAGATTCTATCAGTTTCAGATTTTTGTTTTACTTTGTTATCTATTTGAGAACTGAGGAAGTTTGTTACTGTGGCCACTAGCGACATTTCAGCAATGAAGTAAGTTTGCACATTGCTGATTAAGGGAAGGTAAGTCCACCTTACTTCAACTCAAATCTGTATAGCCTTTTGCTAAATATCAAGGAAGTCATCATGTCAGAGCTCATAAAGAGGGAGATTTGCAAGTTATCCAATACAAGTTTCTATTCCTAGGCTGCAAGATATGTCAAAAGAATGAATATATGGGAAGATTATCATGGGAATTCTTCTAGATGAAACCTGCAGCTTCTTTTAATTACTGTTTCCTTCATTAAAATTATCCCTTTAAGTGGTAAGCAGCCCTCTAAAACCCCCATCTAAACTTTTGATGTATGGAAAACAAGGTGTTAGTGAAGTGTGATTTAAATGTCTTCAGGGGGTGCAATGATTTTAGCCAAAATATATATATTACATTTATGTTGAGGTTTCCCACTCAACATATAAAGATTTGTTCATCCCTTGGAGATACAAGTGAGAAAATTGTTGCTCCAAACTTCACTGCTAATGGAGTCAAGTTCCCAGTTTGTAATGAAATAGTCCAATGTCATTGTAAAAGGCTGCTGGATCTGGTAGTATTCAAGCAAAGCTTGTAGACTCTGTGGCAAAAAAACAACTAAGAAGATGATTAAATAATCATATCTACCAGGGCTTTTAGAAAACAGTTAACATGACTGTAAGCATTTGAAATAAGCACAAATCCATCATTTTCATTGCTGAAAAATGATAAGTTTGAATAATGGGTTTTGTCTTCTGATCATATCGTAAAATTTTAAAAAATGAATATTTTCAAAATAACCAAAAGTCAGAGAAAAATAAAATTTGAACCAAGCAAGTAATATGCTGTAAATGACATTAGCTTGAAGATTATGTACTTCATATCCCAAGTTCGACTGTGGTCTGAATCTGGCTACAGAGATATGTCTTACCTGGTATTTAGGCTGAAGTTAAAATAAGTCCAATCTCATTGTATTAATGTTGAAGTTTTTGGCTGCTGAGAGCAAAATGTGAATAAGACTTGCGTGTATACATTTTGAAAACAATATGAAGAAAACTCAAAGGAAACAGGAGGATATTAGAGATTTTGTTCATAGTTAAAAGGAAAGAAAGAAGGGGCCGAGGGACAGGACAAGGGCAGCAACTTTCATAACCTACTGTGGTTCACTGGAATTTGGACCACATCTCCCAAAATAGCACTGCCAACTTACATGAGTTTATGATTAGACACTGTGGGCAGCTATTGCAGTGCTATCACTTGACCGGAGCAGCAGATTGAGACGCTGCCTCATAATTACCCCATCTCTGCTCACACATTTCAGAAACAGCATTTCCCTTTCCTTTAACAGTAAAATGATTGATTGTATTCTTACTATAAATTAATTATTACAGAATGTGATGGTCAAATAAACCAAACATTAATGTTATCACCTAAGAAAAGAACTAAAGCAGGGCGTGGTGGCGCATGCCTGTAATTCCAGCACTTGGGAGGCTGAGGCAGGAGGATTGTTGTGAGTTTGAGACCAGCCTGAGCTACAAAGTGAGCTTAAAGCCAGCCTGAACTGCATAGCGAGACCCTGTCTCAAAAAAAGACAAAAAAAAAAAAAAAAAAAAAGAAAAGAACTAGGTTTTATAACATTATCAACTCTTATTATTTTCCGTGCAGACACATGCATTTTAAAAACAATTATGTTTTTGATGTAATGAGTACACTTACATTGTATGGTGAAGATGCTTTTATCATTGAATACTCTTTGATAACTTTATTTCTTATTTTTTATTTTTCTTCACATTCTATATGGATTTAAACTTTAGCAATCAATCATTGATGGAAAATACCTGTTCCATGTTATGTCTAAGGCGTTTGATATTCACACAGTGATGTTAAGCTCAACTGCCGATGTTATATGGTAATAATATCACTAATTTTCTCTTCTGAAGGGTTAACTACTTAACTTTGCAGATAAAAAAAATATACTCACAAGTGAAATAAACCAGACACACATATGTAAATATCGTATAGGCTCCCTAGCATAAGAAGCAAAAAGCAGAAATACAAAAGGTAACGTACAACAAGTAAAATCAATTGAGTCAGATAAGGCAAAGTGAATGGCATATGCTGCAGGATACTAATCAGCTTTTCTTCTGGATGGTTAACAACCTAAGATCCCAAGTCAGAGTTGGAGAAATAGAAGAGCCACAAGGCCAGCCAACATTTTGGCCCTAGCCTTTCAAGGTCA
>PVKA01047099.1:0-14515 GCA_004027165.1 Ctenomys sociabilis | reverse complement strand
CTCTCTTCCCTGACAACTTTCTTTGTCCTATTGTTTCATGAGTATCTTTTGTCCAAGCCCTTTATTTACTTTCTTCATTTAAATTATTGTAAGTTGTAGCTCAAAGTTCTCTTGTTAACTTTCTGAACGTTTTTTTATTTTACTTTTGTTTTATTGAAGTACAAATATCAGTGAGACAGTTTTAACATACCTTGACAAGATGGATTTGATAAATTAATACATTGCAAACTGTTTTCATAATGTTTTGGTATCATAGAAGGTGCATACATGATATTATACTTACAGACATTATTATACCATATGTCTCTTATCAGTAAATAGAGAGTGTAGCTGTTTGCGTATCTTATTTTTTATACCTGAATTACATCAAAGATTCAATAATTAATACTTTCTGCCTTGTTATTTTCCTAGTGCTTGTCCATAGTACTAGAAGCCGACATAATATCCTGTCCAACCACCACTAGTGCAAATCTTGCCTCTCATAGAATTATGTAGAAGCACAGTGTTACCTATCCCAACTGTACTGTCCATACACACACATCATGATTCTTCCATTCTATACCCCTTCCTTGCTCTACACCTGTCAGATGTTGTCTCCTAAACCACTAAAATGTGTTTTCTATGAGAGATGGAGCTGTACCTATTTTGCTCTCTGTTGAATCCGAAGCATTTAAAATGCACTCTCATGTATGTTAAGAGCTCTACAAATGCTCATTGAGTGATTGAATAAATGGATGAATAAATGAATGGTGGATTATAATCAAAAGAGAGTTATAGGAAACAAGTCTGAGTTCAACTTCTAATTTTAATGCTCATCTATGACTTGAGCAACTACTTTGCCACGTCCGTAATTACTATAAATAGTGATTAGAACAGAGCTCGGCACCTGATGTACATGCAATAGTTGGTCTTTATTAGGATATCATGTAATACTGATATCATGTCTCAATTTCCTCTTTTAGCAAGCAGGCGAAAAATAGTTTTATCTGTCTCTTAAGAATTATCCCAAAATAAATTATATCCATAATTCATATTGACAGGAGCATAACTATAGCCCTGTGCTCATGTATAAAGAGGGCTACAAGACCTCAGCCCCAAGGTCTCAGGCTGTGGAAGAGGGTACGCTCCACTGCCAGGAGGCCATGTGGCAGAACCAGCTCCCTGTACATGACAGCAGACAGCCAGCCTCGACAGTGGCAAGGGAGGAGCTGACGCACGTGGCATATGGACCTGCCGTGGAGCATATGGGTCTGGCCCTAAAGGAGAGGCTCCCATATGTCCCTGAGCTGGGCTTGTCTCACCCACTTCCAGACTCCCCACACTTTGGGCCAGTTCATAAATCAGCCGCTTCCCACCATCCCAGTGCACCGGCTGATCCATGCGTGATTAATGCACCGTTTGCTTGCAGCCTGGAGAGAACCCCAGGTACCAGTGGAGAGGAAGGAAAACAATTTAATTGGAGTGGAATAGGGGAGGAGGAGGAGGAGGAGGAAAGAGGAGGTCATTCCTCGTTGCCTTTGAGCAGGGCTATCTTTAGATCTTGCTTTGTGAGAAGGAGCTTTCTTAGAAATCTTTCTTCCAACGCCCTCCAGGAACCCCACTGTGGCCTAGGTGTTGTGACAGCCCTTACCTGAAAAGGGTCAGAAGGCTGATGCCTCTGCTCTGATCTGTGCCAACCTCCATGATTCTTCTGGGCCTCTTCATCTGTGTTTAAGTAGGCATTCAGATCCTGCAGAAAACCAACAGGCTAATGTCCCTGGAGACAGCAAGACTAGATCTGCCAGCCAGCAAATCCACTCAACTGTGTTTCAGACCAATATTTTCCAACTGTGCTCGACAGAGGCCAAAAGGTTTTATGCAGTTGTCATAGGAAGGGAGGGCAAGGGAGCTCCATAGCTGGTTCAATCACAGTAATTCTGCTTTTACTTTGTATTACATTTTAGGCTTTTCAAATGGGATTTAGCTTTGAATTGTGTTAAGAGTCATATGACTGAAAAAATTGAGGCCCACTCAAATTAAAAATGCTGCAATATAGTGAGGAGGGTTTCCCTTTCTCAAAACATAGTAACAGTGAAGTTAAGGACAATTATCATTTGCTGAGAAGGAGACAGGAGAGTGCTGTAATTAATGACAGAGGCTTTGGATCACTTTCCCACTAGTGATTATGTGATTTCAGGCAAGAAAGTCTTCTTTCTAAACCTCAGTGTCTTCACCTATGAAATGGCAAATAGCACATGATACCTGCTTTATACAGGCATGGGAAAGACTGAATGAGATTGAGATTACTCCATGTACTACATTCATGTGATGGCTGAAACATAAGAAAAAAACCAGTATTTGTTTTCTACTTTTTTTTATTATTCAGTGTGTCACCTACTGAGCTGGACACATTATTTGTACTATATATAGTTCTCTGTTACATGAAAGTTTATTCCAATATTACACCTGAGGGACCTGAAGGTCAAGTTTTGATCTTGAATAATGATCCCAAGGTATCAATGAACATCACGGAGGACAATGATGTTTTAGAGAGCCCAGTCCAGGGCCAACGAGCTTTGTGCTGGCCCCATGCCCGGGGTGTACTAAGCCAGTGAAGGCGTCCAAGTGTAATGGCGCATGCCTATAATCCCAGTGCTTAGGAGGCTGAAAACAGGACTTTTCTGCATAGTTGTTGTGAGAAACATGTTGGTTAATTTCTGCTTTATAATGAACTATTCTAACTTGCAACACCCATTCTATAAATTATAGCCCTCTGGTTAGCTGGGCCATCCTTATGGTCAAGCTCAGCTCCTGGCTCAGTCAGCAGCTGATTCATTAAGGATGCCCTATACATATATCTAGCTATGGTCAATGGCTAGGACACCCCAGTCTTTATCCATTCTTCTGTGCTCTCCTTCCCCAGCAGGTTAATAATACAAGCTCAAACATGATGGATTTGAGAGGAAGTCCCAGCACTCCACTACTAAACACTTATTTCCATTACTATTAGTTCTCATTTCTTTGAAAACATACAAGTAATGTTCAGATGAAGAACCTTGCCCTAAATCATAATCACAGAAAAACTAACGTCATGAAAGACATTCATGTTCTATGGAATCCAGGATGCCACTCTAGTTTTAATCATCTTTGCTAACATCTCATTGGCTAAAAAAAGTTACAACCCATTTAAAGAGATAGAAATGACACCACCTTCTCCAAGGAAATGCAGCAACTTGACATCCAAGGGCTCTGAATGGAGAGTGTGAAATAACCGTAGAACTGCTTTACATCTAGCATAAGAGACAAGTGAGAGATTTAGGAAAACTTAACATGGAGCGTAATCCAATAGAAAACCCAAGTCTTCCTGAAGGAAGCCCCCTCCCCAAAGCATTCTGTGGAGCCCCTGAGAAGGTGTTGCACAAGTGCTAATTACAAAAGGGTGACAATTACCTTACATAATGTAGTAAATGCTTAGAACAATGTCGCAGGATGAGAAATGTCCATTCTTACTGTCAGAGTCTTCCCTTAAAGACCTCTTGCTGGGAGATGATGCTAGCTTCTCTGTAAAAGTAGCACAGATGCGACTTTCTTGCCTACCCTGAAGCCAAAGGTCAAGTTGTCTTCAGTGACTCTGAGTCACAGAATGAGGACAGAATCTCTTTATTTACTCCTTCTAAGGAAAAGTCTGTTTCATGGGAGATGTAAGATGTCCCACCACGTCTAAATATTTCAGCTGTACCTGAAGATTTGCCAGCCTGTTTGAAAAGTGTTCAGAACAATGAAGATAAAAAGTGTATTTCAAAAGCACACAAGTGTGTGTATTTGTGGGGGTGGTTTTAAAAATCTATGTAAGTGGCCTCCTGATTCAGGAGATGTCTGTACTGGGGGCAAAGGCTGTCTTGCGCAAGTCTCGTTAGGATGGTGACTGGTTGAAAGCCAGACCTGGATTATCACAAATGGATGCAGAGGGAGGCTGAAAAAATCAGGCCTCCTGCCCACTCAGCAGTTTTTGGCTCTGGCCCCATCTGAACCATCTAATGCCATTCCTGCATTAGACGCTGCAAACATAATTGACTTCTATTACTTATAAAGCCAACCACTTTACTTCATTTAAACGTTTAGGATGGACTTCAGAGATTTCCAAGATGCTGGACAGCACCACCAGCCCCAACTAGTCTGTCTCCCCACCCCCATTCTGACTGCATTAAAAGGATATTCCTTCATTCTACATTCAGCATCCAGTCCCATTAGAAGATAGCTTTAAAAGTTACTTCTGCACTTGAAAGGTAGAATCCCAAAACATTCTTTTATAGTCAGACAGTTATCTGATACACTTTCAGTGCTCCATCTCTAGTTAAAGCTTGGAAATCTAGGTAGATCAAATATCAAAGTAACCTTTAGGATACTCACAGTCTATCAGGGGGAAGAAAAAGGCAAACAAAGAGGAATTTCTGTGGCACTAGGGCTGTGGAGATTAACAAAGAATGTACTGGAACTCAATAAGAATCAAAAATGGTGGGCCTGGGGAGATAACTCAGTAGAAAAGCACTTGCCTGGCAAATGCAAGGTCCTGAATTCAATCCCCGGTTCCACAAAAAAAAAAAAAAAAAAGAATCAAAAATGGCTTCATAGTTGAGGAAATGTTGGAAGTACACACTAAAGGGACTTAGATATTTTTAGGGGAGGAAATGGGATGAACATCCTAGACAGAAAAGGAAATGATGTAGAGTGAAAATAGGAGTTGAATGAAAATAGGACTGCCCTCTACGAGATTGAGCTTTCCAGGATCATGGTGAGGATCAAATAGATTACATAAGCAATAGCTGAGAAGAGGTGACCCTTGTCAGAGTTCACTAAGTTCTGCTTGATGGTGTTAGTTTGGTGTGATTGGAGCTACAGAAGAAATAGATGACAGCAGGGACTGTTCTGTAGTCAAAGGTTCCACAGATGGACTGATGATGTTAAGCCAAAGGGTATCGTAGTAATCGGAACCTCATTCCTAGATGGTACCCACTAGGATGGCACATGCTTCACCAATTTAATCATTTACTGAACACCAACTGTACGTCAGGCCACATACTAAGCCTTGCACAACCACAGGAAACAACGTAGCTAAAATCTTCGTCATACTTTAGTTTCCTGTCTTGGTTTACAAAATCAAGACTCCCTTATTATGATATCTTTCTGTATTATCATTTGAAATCTCTACCATTGAGCCCCTTCCCATCTTACCATTTTGAAAGTCTGTGATCCCAAAGGGCTTAAGTCAGTATTATACACTCAAGAAAAAGCTGTGATTTTCCAAACTCTTCCTATGGGAGCGTTTCAGCTATGTTTAAGATGTGCCACACCCTAACCAGGAGCAGCTGTGTCCTACCTAGTCCTTACTATGCAGCCCTTCCTTCCTGGTCCTACTGGTCCTACAGACCTGATCTAGTAATGCGTTTGTCATTTCCCTCTAGTGCTCCTCTGAGGCTAGGGGGACCCACTAAAGGCCCAGGCTGAGCGTCCCACAACAGCAGCCGAATATGTAGACCACGCTCTGAGAAAGGCCTTCAGCTGACTTCTGATGGATGAGTTGTTAACTGAGACCTACATCCTTCCAAGGAGGGTCCTCATACTTCCTCCTTCCGGAGTGCGATTGATTTTGGATGGTCTGCTCTGTATCCAGCACTTCTGTGAAAGCCTCTTTCTCATTTCCCTTTGTTTTAAATGGTCCACAATAAAAATAAAATTTTTTTAAAAAAAAATGCTCACAATGCTGAATTGCTATGGGTGTGGAAGACAATGGAGGGAGAGGAGTGCAGCAAGAAAGACCTGACTGCCCCAGCCCGGCCACTCTGAGCAGATCCTAATTAGAAGGCTGGCAGCGTGGCCCTCCACAGGAAGCCCAGATCATTAGCGCTGGCACAGTGCACACGCCGACTGCAACGAGCAGCCCCGGCTGCCACGCGGGCACCACGCAGGCCCTGCTCTTGGCTACGGCATCCAAACAGATGTCCAAAGATGGTTTTTGTTTTTGTTGTTGTGTTTTTTAAAGTATGACACGACCTTGTGCCAGAGATTTATTTTGCCAAGATAAAGATTTTTGGATTGAATCAAAGAACCAAGAGAAATGTAAACAGTCCTGAGCTCTTTGGGTGAAAAAACAGAGAGGAAATGTTAAAAAAGAAAAAAAAAAAGCTGGATTGCACTATTGGAATTTGAGAAGTTGACTAAAGGTCCCTTCCAACATTGCTTTTAGTAGTGCTACAAATAGTCCTTCAGACTTCGCCCACCCCCATAGGACATGCATCGATGCACACTGAATTTTGCCACCCAGAAGCCCCTTAAATTGGCTCTCTTTTCTACATGTTCACTGCTAGGATCCTAATCCAAGGAATTGGATCAGGAGTTGGCAAGAGGGCTTCATGAGGATCACTGTACCACTCTGTGTTCATATGTCCTGTGTTCCATGTATGTAAACACATGTATTCAAACATACATAAAGTATTTAGTTTTAGGCAGAATGCACTCCCCTTGTAGAAAATGCAAAACTTGAATCCCCTTTTTATCTAAAAGAAATTGACAGAAAAAGTTGTTAAATTAGATATTTCAAAGCAAATAGAACCAGCTACAAAATTTCCATATAAGCCTTCTGCATTCTATGTAGAACTCTATGTAAATTCTATGGACCACATTGTTTAACAAAAAGAATTAGGAGCCGGGAAGATGGCTCAGTAGAATAAGCACTTGCCAGGCAAGTGCAAAGGCCTGAGTGCAACCCCTGGTTCCACGAAAAAAAACAAAGTATTTAAAAAGGTTTAGATCATATCAATTGGCCAGCAAAAGAATGAAGCTTTTTATTCAAAAAACCAGGACTAATGTGGAAATTCCAAGAATATTGTCACTATTACTATCTAACATCAGAATTTAGTAAACTTTTAAGTGGTGAATTGATATTGTAATCGCAGCCCACCTAATTTGGCATAGACAGTAAAGGTATATGCTTTCTATTTGGGGACTGGATTTGAAAATGAGTCTTTATGATATTAAAACATTTAATTAAAATTTAATTTGTCCAGATGTTTGACCATATAATGCCAAAAACTTGTTTGACTAACGTTTCAAATTTAATTGACCAGATGTTTTGAGTAGTAGGTGTCTTAATGAGTAAAAGAAATGTTGGTGGAATTGAATCAAATTTCTCTGAGAATAGCCAGCCTCACTGGAAATAAGAACTTCAATAGTGTTGCTACAATTAACCAGAGCTTGTCAGAAGTTCCAAAACTATCTCACCTTCATTGCTGGTCTATTAGGGGAGTGTTCTTCCTCTGTGAAGCTGTGCATTTTGCCTTAATTAGAATCTCCCTCATCACAAAAAAAAAAAAAAAAAAAAAAAAAAAAAAAAAAAAAAAAAAAAAAAAAAAAAAAAAAAAAAAAAGACTCAAAAACATGAGATGTCAAAGGAAAATTTTTAATTAATTAATTAATTATTCATTCATTCACTAATTCATGTGTTTGCTACAGGGTCTCCCTACACAGCTCAGACTCATAGTGATTTTCCTGTCTCAGCCTCCCCAGTGCTGGGATGGATATGCATCACCACACCCAGTTTCAATGGGCAGAAAGGCAGCATGGCATATGGTACCAGGGTTTGAACGCAGGTCCTTGTGCTTGCCAGGCAGGTGCTCAGACCTCCGAGCTATCTCCTCCCCTCCCCCAAGGGAAATTTTTGAAGTGAGTTAAAGTTGTTTTATAAGGAATAGAAAATGGATTTGAGGACTGAGAGTTTGTCACTTCTAGCATAAGCACAAATACAGCAACTCATACGGAGAGTTTACCGGGAGCTCAGTGCTTCACCGTGAATTCATTTACCTTGCACAGAAACCCTCCTCTGTTTTACAGATGAGAAATTCAAGAGGCTCAAGCATTAAGTGGCATCTATGAGGTTACACAGCTGAGAAGCAGCAGAGGTGAGATGAGTTCTCTGGCACTCTGGTTCAGACTCTGAACAATCTATCATTTGTGTACTGTATGTGACTTTCAGTGTCTCAGAACTTCAGTTTCATTATCTATGACAATAATCTCTGTCTCAGAGGGTAGTTATAAGCGCAATCACAACCAGAAGATGGCATGATATATATCTAGCACTCTGTGCTTTGTGAGTAAGTGCCCCAAAAGTATTAGCCACTACACCCAAGATGAGACTTTATTGGGTTTGCAGGTTCCTATTTCCTCTCTCCAAGCCAACAAAATGACCTGGATCTTTGAGGACCATGAGCTCTGCCATTTACACAAAGCCACCCAGACCCTTGTTGCTCAACTCTGTGACAGAGAAGACCAGAAATCACCCTCCCACAGCTTATTCTTTAGTACCTGCTTTCACTTGTCCCACTACCTTGGGCTTTTCCAGCCATCTACACAAAATGCTTTAATATGGAGAGTTACAGTTTTGTAACATGTAAACAGGAACCATCTGGAATATACACAAGAGTGGTGTGGCATCTTAAACAAAGTCAAGGGTCATTTAGAAATAAGTGGCAGTGAGGAGCACAGGGATCCGGGTGAGGCTTCACCCGTAGGCTTGCAGAGACTGCCTTGCCCCGCCCAGGTCAGCCATACTCTGACAGGTGGACAGGCCTGAGATCTCAGATACTGGACTCACTGGTATTCATTCCTGCAGTCCATAAGTCTTTAGAGACTAACTGTCATATATAAGATGAGAGAGAAGGGTGGGTGCTGAGTAAGATCTAACTCATGCCTCTGACGTTGCAGAGGGTAGTGCAAACAACGAACCATGGTTCTGTTGTTCATAACTCCGCTAAAATGATCTGAAACACAGGCAAGAATTTTATCTTTCTTCTAAACTAATCAACCTTCATCCTGGGGAGGTTGTCATCACAAAAACTGGAACAACATAAAGATGCAATGGGTTCAAAGACGATGAGTGGTTTGAAGCCATAAATAATTCTGCAGAACACAAAAGATCAGGGCATGCCAAGATAAACTGGTGGTCAATGCGAAGGAGGCAGGCACACACACATGGTATGGTACACGTTCCAGACAAAGAATATAGCCAATGCCAAGGCCTCAAGGTAGGCGTGGACTAGTAAATATTTTTAGAGTAGAAGAAAGTTGAATAGCTATATTGAAGGAAGGCAAGTAACAGCCCAAGAACACAGGTGTATGCATCCTTGAGGAGTTCAGCTGGGAATTCCAATGAAGTGTCGGCAAGATCTGGATGCATGGAGAATTTGAACAACAGGGTCTCTTGTTATCTTTTATGTTTTTAAAAGTTAACTCTGACTTCTCCCTGCTCTGAGGGTGAAATAGCCGAGGGTCTGGGGCAGGAAGCCAGGGGAGAGTTTCCTAAGTGCTTTCTGGAGAAGCAGTTCTATCAGTGGCTGGAGTCAGGTAGGAAGCCGATTCCAGGCATCATACGGCCCAGGATCAGAATTCCAGGCCGGTGAGATGCCCACAACAAGACTACAGAATACTGAGTCCAAAGTAGATTGGACAAATACCCAGCAGTAGACAAGGAAAGAATACAGATTTGGTTAGAACAATTTCTTTTTTTTTTTTTTTTTTGCAGAACTGGGGATTGAACTCATGCCCTCATTCCACTGAGCCATCTCTCCAGCCCATGTTTAGAACAATTTGGATGAGAGAAAAGGAAGGGGAAAGGGCATGGGAGAAAGTGAAGGCTTTCACAATCCCCAAGGTCTGGTCATGCATCTTACAGCAGATTCTGGATTGAAAAGAAGCCGGATACATGGTAACTTGCTTAGGTCTCGGGAGAGGTCTGCTGGACTGCAATGGGGGGAGGAAACCAAGTCCCAGAGAGGTCAGGAATTGTGTCGGAACTGAGATCTCAGTGGGAACCTGGCATGTTCTGAGCCAGGTGCCTTTTCCTTAAGGAAAGAAAAAGTTGTTACCTGATCATATCATCGACTCCAGCTATCACTGGAAAAGACTAGGCCCAAACTCATATATATGCAATGTTTATTTATAAACTATAATCCTATTAGGTTTCCATTTGATATATTATATAATCACATAAATATCAATCCAAACACAAGAGTAAAAAATTATATGTATTATAGTGGAAAGACATTTTTGCTATTCCTATATTATTTTTGTAGAATTTTTAAATACCAAATCTACCATAATAACACCACATAAAATACAATACAATAAAGTAAAATAATTTATAAGTGCCACATTTAAATATTCCACAGTTACAGGATACTGTCTGAAAATTATGGTCTACTTTGTTTTCATTTGAATCATTAAGCACATAATAGCAATAAAATTAAAGAGAAAGTCAAAATTACTGCAGTTCAGAAATACACTGTAACTTGCTTTGGTTCTGGGGAGCCAGAATGTGGGTCTTAAGAAGGTGGGCTCAGGCGACTTGCTTGCATGTTGTGTAGACAACACTTAATGCAGAGATCTTTCTGCTGGCTGGGAAATGAAGTTCCAGCCCACCAGAGTTCTTCAGGTAGGCAACACCCTAAGGCAACTTTTTCTGAGCTTCCTGGAATGGAGAGAGGACAAAGAGTTATGAGGAAGTACCTCTAGGGATCCCTCCAGGACCTCTAACATGTGACTAGGAATCCAGGCAGGAATCTGCAGTCTGAGCTAAAGGCGTTCTATTTTGGTGGGAGAGTTGAACCAAAAAATGTGAGCTACTGCTGGCTCCAGGAGTACTATAACTACTCTGTCATGCTACTGACGAGGGCCTTTGGCACTAGGATGAGGATGGTCTGACCAGCCTTTCTCCTTGACCTGACCCCAAGAAGGTTGCACCTGCCCCACAACAGGCATTCTGTCCTGGGTCCGGCCCTGACGTGTCTCCTTTCCTCATTGATCTGATCATCCAGAGACTTCCCTGGTGCTCTCGTGGGCCCTTGCCAAATGCCTTATCAGCAGCCTCAAGTACATGAGATCATTTTCAAAACTTTTACAACTTTCCTCAACATATTTTTTCTCTCAGCATTGCATTCTCTTAACTTACAAAGGTGTCTTTCAGTCCACAGAGCTCTCAACTTGTTATCATGTGCTTTCTCTCATGGGAAATAAGCCAACTTCAATAATAAGCACTGGATTCTTTCAAAAATTTCTGCAAGATCTTTCGTTTGCTTTTTATAGGTGTTCAGCTCATCACATGCATAGCTCATCTTGTGATATGTTTTCAAATGATTTTTTTTCTATCTTTACAAGATAAATTCTCCCTAAATTAGATATTTGGTGAGAAATTCCTTGATTTATTTTTGAGAGAACTGGAACTGTTGCACCTGCTGTGCTTGTGTGAGAGAAACAGAGAGGGAGAGGAAGAGAGGAAGAGAAAGAAAGAGGAGAAAGAAAGGGAATTTTTATACAGATTTAAGTGTATCAATTAACTGATCTTTTTCAGTTAATTTAATATACATTACTTTTTTTTTTACTTTAGTGTTTTAAATAAGCACTTAAACTAGTCCCATCAGTTGTCCATTGCTAATGCTCTGGTCCCACTTTCTGATGAGTTCCAGCCCCCTCCCAGCGTGATGCCTCTTTCAGAAATAGTGTTGTGCCACTCCTCTTCTGTAGGTGGCCACCCAAAGACCTAGCCTGACTGTCATGAGCATTTTCTAGCATTTGCTTCCATTTAATGCTGATTCACTGTCCTTTAATTCCTTCAGCACCATGTGAAAACCACTTTAGACCTCCCTGAAGGTTGAAATTTGCCTTCAAAACACTTTCAGAGCTGCCTGAAACTGTCCTTCCTTCTTCTGATTGATTTTGAAAGACATCATAGTGGCAGCTCTTTCATTTCAAGTGCACTCTGAGTTCTCTTGTAAAGATTGGATAATTCCAGAAGTAGGACCTTCCTTTTGTGACTCTTTTTTATAGTAGCAAAGTACAGATAACATAAAGTTACCATTTTGGCCATGTTAAATAAATGATTTATTCACACTGTTGCACATCACCACTGTCATCCTGCTCAGAATTTTTTTTTTTAATCTTCCCAAGTTGAAACTTCTATCTCCACTGAGGAATTGACCCCTTCTTCCCCAGTCCCTGACAACCAACAGTATTTTTTCTGCCTTTATGAATTTGACTACTCTCAGCACTTCCTATAAATGGAATCATTTAACATTTATCCTTTTGTAATCAGCTCATGTTCTTAGCATAAGGTCTTCAAGATTCACCTATTTTGAAGAGTAGACTGCAGAATGTCCTTCCTTTTTAAACTTGGGTAATATTCCATTCTATGGATATATTATATTTTGCATGCTCATTTTTCTGTCAATGAACACTTGGATTATTTCCATGTTTAGTTTATGGTAAATGTCACTTTTTTGAATATAGATATATAGACATCTGTTCGTGTCTACTTTCAACACTTTTGACTTTACTGAGAAGCTGAACTTATGCTTAACATCCATATATACTTTTCATTTAAATACATAGTGCACAAGTGTTCTGATTTTTCTGTATCCTTGTCCGTACTTGTTATTTTATTTTTGTTTTCATAATATTCATCTTACTGTGCATAAAATGGTGCTGCAACATGGTTGTAGTCTCAGTTTCCTTAATTATTAGTGCTATTAAGCATCTTTCCAGATGCCTATTTGCTACTTATGTAGTTTCTTTACAAACATCCCCCCTCAAGTCCATATATTAATCTGATTGACGTTGCATTGTAGAATTTCTCTCTGTTTTCTATATATATGCTGTATTTATTCTACTCCTTATCAGACAGGATTTTCAAACATTTTCACCTATTCCATTTTGGCCTTTTCAGTGTATTTATAGTGTTTTTAGTTTTAATATAACCCAATTCATATTTTTTTAAAAACTTACTTTAAACCTTGAGGTGTCTCTCTTTTGTCTTCCTTTGTAAATGTCATATATTGATACTGTGACCTCCAAACTGGCTTATGTTAAAACTGAATGCAAATTTGCTTGCATTTCATTTGAATTTCTCAAAAAGGTGTTTCCTCTGCTTGAATGAAGTCAAGTTTCAATGATGACAAATATAAATGCACCCATTACCACTGTCATCTCACACATCACTCCAGGGGGAGCTGAACTTGACTGAGGCTCTCTGGCTGCTATTACTAAGAACCCTCTCTCCAACTCCAAAGCAGTGCAGAGCATCTAAGCCATCAGCAGTACATTGGTCCAAAGCCCACCATGGTGTTAATTCAGGATCCTTGGATTCTACCAACCATAGTAGATAGTGGGGAACAAGAATATTCAGTATGGGACCAAATATATCACAGGTACCTTAGAAAGCTAACTATAACGTGGAACCCAAAATTTATCCTCCTTCCCCTGTTAGATGCAATGGTCCTATGTTGAATCTCTTCATTGGTCTTCATGAAGTGAACAACTGCCTTTTCTTACAAAAAAAAAAAAAAAAGACTTTAGTTGTCAGGCAGAGACACATGAAATGTCTCTCTGCTGATACCTAATATGTTAGCAATTTCAAGTAATATAAAAAAGTCGCCTAACTGTAGCAACCAAGGAGTTTAAGGATGTTTAAATTTAAGTTTCCAGATGTTCGAGATGTAAGAGGGAGAGATTCAGGGAAACAAGAGGAATGTGTCTGATAAAGAACTAGAATAAATACGGCATACATACAGAAAACAGAGAAAAATTCTACAATGCAACACCAATCAGATTAACATATGGACTTGAGGGGGAATGTTTGGAAAGAAGCTACAAAGCAAATCTATAATCCCAGGACTGAGGATGAGGCAGGAAGAGCACATCAAGCAAAGGCCCAGAGTGGGCTGCACAGTGAGATCAGCTCTGCCTGAACAACATAGTGAAAACAACTTATCTCAAGTAATAACAACAATAACAAAAGAACAATCAAGAAATCCTTGCAACACTGAATTTCATAAAGTATTTTGATTGCATAGCGGACCTACAGACCTACTTGGGCAAATTACATATGATGATATGAATACATGCACGTGTACATATATGCAAATTAATACAAATAAAACTGGGTAAATTGAGAGAGATTGGTATATCAGTATCAATTTCCTGTTAACAAAATAATAGTAAAGTTTTATGAATGTTATCAGTGGAAAAAAACAGAAAATTTAGAGATCTTTATATTATTTTTATAACTGTGTATACATCTGCACCTATTTCTCTCAAAACTCTCCTTTAAAAATTCAGAAGTCTTTGTTTTTGTAAACCTTTTTCTGTCCGTTGATCTTCATTTCTGTCTTTGTATCACTACCATTTCGTCAGAGTTGAAGAAATAGAAGATCCACAAGGCCAGCCAACATTTTGGACCTAGCCTTTCAAGGTCAGCGAAGACTCAGGACATAGGAGAACCTGTACTGCAATATAATGAGACTCAGGTGAGCTCCAAATTTTCTGAGCAAGGAGATTTTGGAGCCACAGAGGAAAGAGATTGAAGTTCTATAGTGTGCCTGGGGAGAGTCACATGAAGAGAAAACTTTCTCTCAGGCTCTCACAGAGAGCAATCTGGTCAAGCATTGGCCATGACTCATCCACATGGATGACACAGACAAAGGAACTACAGAAT
>PVKA01047098.1:0-14519 GCA_004027165.1 Ctenomys sociabilis | reverse complement strand
TTTTTTTTTTTTTTTTTTTTTTTTTTTTTTTTTTTTTTTGTCTTTTTGAGACAGGGTCTCACTATACAGTTCAGGCTGGCCTTAAGCTCACTTTGTAGCTCAGGCTGGTCTCGAACTCACAACAATCCTCCTGCCTCAGCCTCCCGAGTGCTGGGATTATAGGCATGCGCCACCACGCCCGGCTCTTTTTTTTAATGTAGCGCATAGTGACTGAAAATGGGAGCCTAGGTTAAAAGAAATGGTACCTGGAACTGTAATGCTGCCCATAAGTGGGTGCATGGCCTTAAGAAAAGGCCTACATCTTTCTAATACTCAGCGTCCTTAGCAGGAAACTAGGTCAAGGGAAGCACAAGAAACAGGGTGGGTGTGAGGGTCACATAGATGCCAACAGGCAAACTCTAGGCAATGCGAAGCGCAGTTGCTATTCATGACTTCGAAGTTTACTTTCTACCTTTGTACCGCGGTGTGTCACCAGTGTGCCGGGTGATCTGCACCCCTTAAAATTGCACATGGCTGCTTAGTCAGGTGTAATCACCCGGATTTGATCCTCACTGTGCCCTGCCATGCTGGCCCCAACTCCCGGGTTGCACTGAGATGGAGAATGGGACTGTGTGGCAGTGTGCGCCTATAATCCCAGCTCTTGGGAGGCTGAACACAGGAGAATCACTATGAGTCTGATCTGTATATCAGGACCCTGTAGGCCCTGTACTAAATATATTTAAAAAAAAAAAAAAAGAACAAAGAAAAAAACAATTGCACATGGGTCTGTGGTGTCAGAGGCAGAATTGTGCTTATGAGAGACTTTGATGGGAAGGGTTCATGAGATGTTCCCGGGCCCCCATAGCGTTAAGCCTCCAGAGATAATTTTTTCACTATACAGGATGCTTACCTTGCAAGAATTTATCATCTCATGCTTATAACTCGTGGACCTTTCCATATGTATATTATGCTGCAGTTATTAGTATGTAAAAAATAAAGAAAAAAACAGGTTGTGAATGTTTTGCACTTTTGATTCATAGCATCTTGCAAAAACAGCCAATCCTCTTTGGAAGAGGCCCCTATTTTACTTGATCTGAGAAATGAAAATGACTGCTAATGATTCTTCAGATGTGTAGACACTGAAAAGTGGGTTGGGGGATACCTCTCAGGGGCAGACCTGTGCTTAGTGTGTACACCCTGGTCCAATCCACAGCACCCAAAGAAAACTAGGAAAAAAAATTTCATTTTTTAATTTTATAGTGGTACAGGTTGTATTATGTAAGGATCCTGTTCCTTGTGTGGAGTTGGTGCACATGCACAGCACACAGCGATTCTTTCTCTCTTTTCCTCCCTGCTTCCCTCTCACAGTCTCTTGATCACCTTCTAATCTGAAGATCTCCTTCCTTCCTAGTGTTGTTCTTTATTTATATTTTGTTTTTCTCATATCAGAGAAACTATGAATAGTTAAGCTTGTCTGTCCGATTAATTTCACTCAGTATTGTGGTCCCAAGGTGCACCCATTATCCTACAAATGCCTCATGTCTGTCCTCTTTTTTTTTTTTGTTACATAAAAATCCAACTTCATTGATCATAGGAATAGATGAACTTTCAAATGAATTATTTTTACTTTATGTTTATTATTTTTAAAGCTATCTGATCTGTGGCAGAACTTACTAACTGGCATTACATGAAGATGCTTGTCTATTACTATTACTATTACTCAATTCTATATTCATAGACAAATATATTTAAATCTAGATAGAAACATTTGTTTATCCTTGTTTTTTTTTTGCAGCACCAGGGATTGAACTCAGGACCCTGCGCTTTCCAGAGAAGGGCTTAATCTACTGAGCTATCTCCCTGGCCCCTTGCCTGTCCTTCTTGATGTCAGAGTAGTACCCCATGGAATATGAACACTGTGGGGATGTGGGTTGCTTCCAAGTTTTAGCTATTATAAATTGTGCTGATATAAACAAGGGTATGTGTGTATGACTGTCATGTGGTGGCTTTATGTCCTTGGGAACATGATCCCTCCCTCCCTCGCTTCCACCTTCTCTTTCTCCCTTCCTCCCTCCCTTCCTTCTTTCTTGTGGCCTGCTCAGCCTGTCCTGGGGTTGTGGCTGGTGTGGCATGTGGTGTTCCCCGGAAACTGAACCGAAGTCCCTGCACTTGCTTAAGATTGCCTAAAAACAGGCACTTGAGTCCGCTGAGCTGCACCAATGTTTGATTTCTTGATGACAGCCATTCTTTCTCAAGTCAGATGAAATCTCAGTGCTGTTTTAATTTGCATATTTCTAGAGGCCAGTGATGTTGAACATTGTGTGAGTATGCGTGTGTGTGTGTGTGTGTGTGTGTGTGTAGAAAACAGTGTTTAAGGTATACTGAATAAATGTTGAAGTAATAGATCCAGGATATAAATAAAGTATAATTTATTATGGGTTCTATAAATTGGTTCTATAAGTTTTGAGGAAACGCAGGATGAAGAAAGGGAATGGATCACCGCACTTGTCAAGGGGTGATCTTAGAGCAAGCTCTGTGAGGCCCACTTGGAAACAGGCAGGTGTGTTTCCAAGTGAGAAGGAAGGAAGTGACGGATCTTTTGCTGGGGGTGGGACAGGTGTGAAGTACTGGGCAGGGCACGTGATTGCAGAAGGCAACTCCTTGTAACACTGAATGGGGGTGTGGGCTGCACAGTGCAGCGAGAATATGGGTGGAACGGTCTGTAGGAGGCCTTCTCTGCTTGTGAAAAGCAGTTATGCTTGCTCCTGCATAATTCCTGAGCATGCCGGCAGAACCCGATCTCAAGTTCCCCTCCTGCCCTACTTACTTGCGGTGTGCTACAGTGTAGTTTAGCTCACACAATTCCAGGGAAGGGATTAATTAGTATTTGGAAGTTTCAAGGACCTCATACAGAATTCCTAAGGGAAGATGGACCAAATTTACTGTGATTTACCAGGACTGGTGCCTTTTATACATCAGTGTATAAAAGGATGAACCTCACTTAAGCCAGTACCCAGAAGTGGTGGTATTGTTACTCCTGAACCCTTGCCTTAAGCAGCAAATATGGTAATTAGAATTTTAAAAAAGGGGATATAAATGAAGGACCATTTTGTATCTGTATATTCAAAATAGTTGGGACAGATATATGGCTACTTTCTCTTAATACCACGAATAGAAAGAGTTGTTCTAATAGTGCTTGTGGACAGGATATCATGTCTGCATCTTGTATTATGAATAACCATTAAGAAGACAACAATATGCAATGTATTAATTGTTGAAACTGTCCTACTAATCGGTTTTGAAACTGTCTCATTGCTATTTGTTTCTCAACAAAATTATCTTTTTAAAAAAAAGAATTTTAAGTCTCACAAAGGTTTACAGACACCTGTTGGGATCTGGCGGAGTAGCCGAAGGCTGTACAGGCACACATGCTCAGCATCCACGAGGCTTCAGGTTCCATCAACCCCAGCACCAAAACCGACTTCATTTCTTTTTTTTTTAAATTTTTTATTTTATTCAAGTATAAATATCAGTGAGACAGTTTTAAGACACCTTAACAGGACGGATTCGATAAATTAATACATTGCAAACTGTTTTCATAATGTTTTGGTATCATACAAGGTGCATACATGATATTATACTTACAGACATTATTATAGCGGATGTCTCTAATCAGTAAATTAAGAGAGTGTAGCTGTTTGCGTATCTTATTATTTATACCTGAATTATATCAGAGATTCAATAATTAATACTTTCTACCTTGTTATTTTCCTAGCGGTTGTCCATAGTACTAGAAGCCGATATAATATCCTGTCCAACCACCATTAGCGCAAATCTTGCCTCTCACAGAATTATGTAGAGGCATGGCCCAACTTTATTTCTTTGGTTTGGCAACAGTCCTGAAGCTGGAATTACTATTGGCAGCGTTCTTAAACACTGCCGCCTACTGGAAGCTTTGTAGAAGTGTCCTGCACGATGTTAAATTGGAGCTCACAAAATAACTTTTTTTCTTCTGTCCGGGCTGTTTGTGAGGGATGTGCTGGGGATATCAAAAGCCAGGCAAGGACTCTACTATCAAGCTACCCTTCCACCCATTGTCTTTCTGTCATGGGTGAACAAGGCATATTGAAATCCATCAATCTTTTTCTAGTGTCACCTTTTCACTTAGGTAGCAGTGACTGCGTAGATGTCTACAACTAATCTGAGCTGTGAAACAAGAAACACACATCTGAGATTCATTTTTATTTATACCTTTGCAATGTTAGAAGACACCTTGGCGGAACCAGGGATTGAACTCAGACCCTTGTGCTTGCCAAGGAAGCGCTTATTCCACTGAGCCATCTCCCTGGCCCCTTAAGGTTCATTTTTAAATAAAGAAGTTCCCCCTTTGCTTGACTTTAGGGGACTATCATCAGTAAAAAATCTTACTGTTTTCTCTCTTACAATCAGTTAATCATAATAAAAGACTAATAAGAGATTCAGAACATTCTAGAAGACAGTTACTACCTAAAGAAAAATTGAGGTCCAAAATTAAAATAATGTATTTTATGTATCAGGACTGCTCTGAGTAGAGATGACAGGAAATAAAACATGAATGTAATGGAAAAAAAAGGGTTGGGGCACTAGTCAACGGGTATGATGCCAGGGTGTAGCCACAGCTTGGCTCAGTGAGCAGGGCCAGGTCATCTCACGTGGCTTAATCTGTTAAACAAGAAGGTTTCACTATGTTGCTGCCACAAACTCAGATTAAATTGATTGGTGCCCTGAGGATTATAGTTTTAAGGAAAGGTACAACGACAAAATTTTAAGCTTTTTTTTTTTTTTCTGGCAGAACCAGGGATTTGAACTCAGGCCTTTGAGCTTGCCAGGGAAGCACTTATTCTACTGAGCCATCTCCCTGACCTAAAGTTTTATGCTTCTTAATGACCACTGATATTCACTTGGAAATGCTGGATAAAGTGCAAGCTAGAGAATACATTTACACACCTTGAAATGTAAAAACTATAAAGGTCGCTCTTGCCCATTCACAGGTCTCTGCCATCTCACATCCTCTGACCTAATTCTGGCAGGGAGAATGATTCTCTTGGTCACTTTTCTGGGAATGCTCTGTCTTTGCCACGGGGATCCATTCCTCTCTCTGATCAGTCCCAAGTCACAAGCAGAGCTATTCTTGGGTTTTAGAAAGAGCAGCTCTTACTGGAGTGTTAACAGAACTCCCGCACAATTACATAACTGTCAACATGAATCTACTTTAGTGTTGCAATGTGCCCTTTGTCTTGTTCATTTTAAGGCCCTATTTTTAGGGCTGGCCTTAACCAGAGAGGTAGAATTTGTTTTGTACCCCACAATAGAATACTTGAGGACAAATAATTTCTCTAGTTTTATATTTTCTTGTTTGTGTGCTTGCTTGCTTTCGAGATACATCCTCACTATAATTCCCAGTCTAGTCTGAAACTCACAATCTTCCCCCTGAGACGGTAAGCACATGCTACCAAAGGGACTCAAATCACATTTAAAATAAGCTTGACAAAAATCCCTCTCTAATATTTTTTTAACCTGGGAGAGTCTCTTCATGATACCCCCACCCTTGTAATTTGTTGAAGAAACTAGAATTTGATGATTATATCTAATGATACCTTCTCATGGATTCCTGAAATTTTGGTAAATTGATAGCGAGATTAAAGTCTTAAGGACACTTAGAATTTTATTTATTTATTTGTTTTATTTATTTCTGGAAAAATAAATACAGTATCTAAAGATACTCTGCCCAGAGCCCTCATGGCCGATTCTGGGCAGGGTGATTGAAAAACCCTGCCAAGCTTTACCTGTGACAAAATTTATTGTAGTCAAAGACAAAAAAGTACCATACATCCCCATTACAAAAGCTCTTTTCAAATGTAACACATTTATCTCAACGTGCGAGCTCTTTGCTTGGCTTTCCTGAAAAATGCGTCTGTCCCTCTAAGGTTAAACAAGAATCTGAACTGAAGATCTAGCCTGTAGAAAAGACAAGAATAAACCAAACTATCCTTTATTAACTAATTATGTATAAGAACATGATGTAGTCTTCATAAATTATCTCACTTAATTTTCAAAAGGCCTGGGCAGCGGGTGCGAGTAGTAAACCTTAGGGCAGGCACCTTCTGTAGTATCACACAAGTAGCACCATATGTGGTCCAACGTGGCCTAGTTTCAGGGTCTACAGTCTTAACCAGGACCCCAAGTCCTTGCTAGTGTGAGACTTGAGAGCTAGAACTGTCAGGTATCTTTTGTAATTTCACATCATTTATTTATTTATTCAATTTTTTAGTACAGGGTCTACAGGGTCTCTCACTACACAGATTGGACTCATAGCGATCCTCCTGTTTATCAGCCTCCAAGCGCTGGGATTACAGGTGTGTGCCACCACGCCCAGTCTCATTTGCTGTCTCAGTGCGCTCTGGGGGTAAGGCTGGTACAGCTCTCTGGGATTGAGCCCCAGTTCCTGCACTGTGCCTGAGCAGGCGCTTTAGTCCATTGAGCTATCTGGCTGGCTCTTACATCTTTTTTTTTTTTTGTATTTAGTATAAGGTCTATAGGGTCTATAGGGTCTCATTACACAGGTTGGACTTGTAGTGATTCTCCTGTTTTCAGCCTCCCAAGTTCTGGGATTACAGGCACACACAACACCATGCCCCATCTCAATTGTAGTCTCAGTGCACTCCAGGGGTGGGGGCCAGCACTTTAGTCCACTGAGTGATCAGGCCGGCGCCCCTCACATCATTCTTTTTTTTTTTTTTTTTTTAACTATTTTCATAATGTTTTGGTATCATAGAAGGTGCATACATGATATTATACTTACAGACATTATTACACCATATGTCTCTTATCAGTAAATAAGGAGAGTGTAGCTATTTGTGTATCTTAATTTTTTATACTTGAATTACATCAAAGATTCAATAATTAATACTTTCTACCTTGTTATTTTCCTAGTGGTTGTCCATAGTACTAGAAGTCGATATAATATCCTGTCCAACCACCATTAGTGCAAATCTTGCCCCTCATAGAATTATGTAGAAGCATGGCGTGTATCTATCTGTCCATACACACACATCATGATTCTTCCTTTCTATGCCCCTTCCTTTGTCTACACCTGTCAAAGATGGGCACTCCACTGTCATTCAACTAACTTAGGTGCTTGAATTCAACAACACAGTCCTACACTGTCCATCATTCCACAACAATAGTGAGTTATCAGAAGAAGCTGTCAACCAATCATTCTTAAGAGATCTAACTGTATGGGAAAGTGGTAGAAGAATACATATAATTACTATTAATAAATGCAAATGTATCACTAAGTTATGCAAATCTTGTTGGCCTTTTGTGTTTATGTGCATATTGGGCTATATGTGTGCACTCAGGAGCTGGTAGAATGATCATGAAGAAAAGAATAAGTCTCATCCTTTTGTTTTTTTCAGGATTGGAGATTAAACTCAGGACCTCCCAAATATTAAACAAATGTTCTACCGCTGAGATATCACCAACCCTTCTTATTTATTTATTTTTATTTAGTAACCGGTCTCACTAAGTGACCCAGTCTGGCCTCAGACTTGTGACCCTCCTGCCTTGGCACTCTGAGTTTCTGGAATTACAGGAGGGCTCCACCGCACACGGCTGAGTGTAATGCTGAAGTTAGACTGAACTTGCTTCAAAATGTGTTTTCTTTGCTCCTTTTGTGAACCTGGGTCAGTTATTTACTACTTTAAGATTTTTTAAAAAAAATGTTAAATAAGGATAACAATTCTCCCATGTTTCCTGATCATTTGGGAGTAAAAATATACACACAAAATATTTAAAATGATGCATGACACGTGGCAAACAGCCTCTAAGATGGTTATGTAGATATGGTCACTGAGGTATTTTCTTTTTTTTTATTTATTTTGTACAGGGTCTCACTACGCAGCTCAGACTTGTAGTGACCCTCCTGTTTCCCGCCTCCCGAGCTCTGGGATTACAGGCACGTGCCACCACACCCAGACACTGTGGCCAGCTCAGCATGGCTGGAGGCAGAGCCAGCACAGCATGTGGTGCCAGGGATCCAACCCCAGCCCCTGTGCTTGCTCAGGCAGGTGCTTAGACCACTGAGCTATCTCACCTGCCCTCTACTGAGGTGTTGTCAAAGTAATGAATTTTGAAGCTTGGCAAGGACTCAGGTCGTTGCAGAGGAGAGAGTGGCAAATAGTACTGATTGGAAGGAAAGAGGCTGGGGTGTAGCTCAGTGGTAGAGTACTAGGCTGGGGTGAAAATGAAAAGCACAAGGGCTTGAAGGCAGTGAAACTTGCTAGGCAGGTTGTGCGTGTGGGCACCACTAAGGTTCTCTGCGTCCTATGAGAGATGATGTCGCCTAGTGTGTGACCGTAGCTCGGCATAAAAGAAGCTCAGCTGCGGTGGAAAGGACCACAGACTCCCCTTGCACAGTCATAACCAGCCACTTCGCGCGTTCACACTGTCAGGGCAATGGTTTGCCTGATTTACCTCTGTGGGCAGCCTGCTAGGAGATACATCTCAGGAGCTCGCTAGAGCCAGGCAGGTCGTGTGATCTGGTGTCTCCCTTGAAGGCTACGCCATCACATAGTCAACCTTTCAACCTTTAGTTCTGAAATAAGAGCCGGGGGTGGGGCCCTTGGGGAGGTGACTCTCCCCTGGTTGTAACTCTCCCCTGAATCTTTTCTGTGCTTTTTGGGCGTAAGAATTGGGAATAGCTCCCTATTCCTGGCCATTGTGGGGGAATGTAAACTGGAATACTTCAGATTCTACTTAGTCTGGGTCAGATCAATAACAGGCATTTGCTAATCATTTGACATTTGAACATTTTCTTAACATATTGTAAAATAGTGTGTATTATCCCAAGCTAATGCTATTCTAACCTGGGAAAAGATAGCCTGTGCTTTGGCACACATCCACCAGCAGATGGCAGTAGCAAACCAGTCATTGACTTCACCTCGGGGTTTTTGTTTTCCTGCTTAAGGTTGTAGAAACAAACCAAGGACAGCACGTTAGACATGGCGGTTACAACTTCTCGACGGTCTTTTCTATGGCAAATCAACAGCATAGTTCTGTGGTTAAGGAAGCATGAGCTCTTAGGACCTCAAAGGTCCCTCAGGAAAAAAAAAAAAAGAACCAGCGATTCCTCCTAAATGCTAGGATTACAGGTGTGCACCACCATGCCGGATGACGAAGCCGTCAACTACTGTACTTTCCCCTTTGAATATTGCTTGGTTTTGGTTCTAAAGGTATCAACAATTTTTTTTGTTGTTTTTTTGGGGGGGTATCAACATATTTATGACTTACCATAAATCCTCCGCTAATGCAACACTCTTTTTGGTTGTCTAAAGTATGTCCTATAGTAGATATCAAAACCTTGATGGGTTAAATTTTTTGAGGTAGAGTCTCATCGTATAGCTGAGGTTGGCCTGGAGCTCGTAACCCTCCTGCCTCAGCCTTCCAAATGCTGGGATTGTAGGTGTCCACTACCACGCCCAGCTTTCCTGAGTTGTGTATTTCATAAAAGTTTGTACCCTTTGCCCTTTGTACTTAAAGTTCCATTTTATTGTGTATCAAAGCCACGGATCACATGCTCTTCCTCTAAGCATCTTTTTTTTTTTTTCTTTTCTGTACTTAGGATCTATAGGGTCTCACTACACAGATGGACTCTTAGCACACCTCCTTTTTTCAGCCTCCAAAGTGCTGGGATTATAGGGGTGCACCACCACACCAAGTTTCACTTGCTGTCTCAGCACGCCCCGGGGCTGGGGCCAGCATGGCACACGGGGCAGTCTCGAACCCTGCTGCTGCACTCTGCCTAAGCAGGCGCTTTAGTCCACTGAGCAAACATTAGCCGCCTTCTTCTTCTTCTTCTTCTTCTTCTTCTTCTTCTTCTTCTTCTTCTTCTTCTTCTTCTTCTTCTTCTTCTTCTTCTTCTTCTTCTTCCTCTTCCTCTTCCTCTTCCTCTTCTCCTCGTCCTCGTCCTCCTCCTCTTCTTCTTCTCCTCCTCCTCTTCCTCCTCCTCCTCCTCCTCTTCTTTTTCTGGTATAACACATTAATTTTCAAAATCTGATGATAGTATAGTTTTCTATCTCCTATGTCACTTCCCACTTTTATTTTGGACTTTGAAGTTCTATGTGGCTGTAAAATAGACCATGGGTGTCATAGCTGGGGTTCTGTGATAGCCTTCAGGTTTCCACCCCTTGGATTTTGCATCCTGTATGAATTCTGCTAGGAGTTGGAAGTCACATAACCCCCTTGCATATTGAAGTCCTCCCCATTCCCCACGTGATGGGATTCAAAGATAGAACCTTTGGGATTGGGTCGCAAGGGTGAGTCTCTCCTGAAGAGATTAGTGTCTTTATGAAAAGAGCAGGAGTGGAAGCAACCCCTCTTTCCAAACACACACACAATGAGGAAAGACAGTGGGAAGACAGGAAGATGCAGGTGTGTGGAAGACAGGAAGGGACTCCTCTCTGGGACAGACCCCTCCAGAACTTTGATCTTGGACTCATCAGCCTCTACAGCTGTGAGAAAATACCTTCTGTCTTTTAAGCCCCCTAGTCTATGGTATCTTATTGCCATAACTCCAGCAGAGTGCTCCTTTTCTTGAGTGTAGGTGAGACCTGCGAATGCAATCAGATCTCCCTCCCGTGCTGAGGTTAATCTACGTAGCCCCCTTTCACAGCTAACTGCTGCTCACTTTGATGGAATAAATTTATCCTGTCACATGCCTGAAGTCATGGGCCACTCTTTGAGCTGAGATAATCCCTAGCTGGTTCAAGGCTAGAATTGAACTTGAAAACCTTCTGCCTCAGCCTCCTACATTGCTGAGACTACAGGGTATTCCTTCATACCCAACTGGTCCTAGGCTCTTTAAAAAATAGAATCTTACAATAGACACTTTTTTTTGTTGTTTGTGTGGCTTGTTTCTTTTAAGATTATTGTTTTGAGGGCTGGCCAGATAGCTGAGTGGACTGAAGTGCCTGCTTAGGTAGAATGCAGTGGTCAGGTTCAATTGTAGATGTGCTGTGCTGGCCCCGTCCCTGGGGCTTGCTGAGACAGTAATTGAGACTGGGCGTGGTGGCGTGTGCCTGTAATTCCAACACTTGGGAGACTGAAAATAAGAGAATCACTATAGGTCTGATCTATGTAATGAGTCCCTATAGACCTTGTACTAAATACAACCAAAAAAAAAAAAAAAAAAAAAAAAAAAAAAAAAAAAAAAAAAAAAAAAAAAAAAAAAAAAAAAAAAAAAAAAAAAAAAAAAAAAAAAAAAAAGAAGAAAGAAAGAAAAAGAAAAAGAGAAAAAGATAAGAAAGATTGTTTTGAGATTTATCTACATTCTCATGCATAGAGGTAGCCCTTAAATGTCTGCATGGGGTTTCCACCAGAGAAGCACCACCATTTCTGGCCCTCCATGTTCACCCAGTCCTGGTCAGAACACCAAAGGCCTGCATCTGCTTTTGCAGAATAAGAGTCACCATAGCTTATTTTTATAAGCATGTTCAAGGCCACCAATGCACACATTCCTGAGACATGGCTGATGCATTTTCTTGGAGAATTTCTGATAACATGCCATAACTTTAACTGACTTCTATTCTTATAACTTATATTTGTCCACACACATTCACAAAGACAGGCAAACCAGAGCTTCCATTTACATAATTTTGGATCCTTGAGTTACTCCCTGTTTTATGATATTCATGGCCAGAGCACATAGCAGTTACATTTTATGAAACCAATACTCATGTGTAGCAAAGGAATCTGTTCACGATACATATACAGGATTGAGGAGCAGGCATGATGCTTATTCCTACATGCCTTGTTGCAAATAACAAGATAGTGATACATCAGCATGACTTTTAAATCCCAGCAATGAAACAAGGGCACTTAAGAACTAGGAAAATATTCTACAAAGAGAGTTTACGCATATGTGAATGATACTGTATATGGGGAGGAGATAAGCTTTGACTTTCAAAATTATTTTCTGTACCAGAAAAAGCACTTCTACAGAGATATAACATTCAGCACTAATGGAATTCTTATCAATTGTTAAGCTTGCCAAAAGTGGGTTTTCTCCCGGTTGGACCAGAATTAGTATTTTTGAATCTGCACTAGCAAAATCACAGAGTTTTTAAACATGCATTCTGAGCTAAATAGTCTGGGTTTGAATCTCAGTTACATTTCTTTCTTTCTTTTTTTGTCTTTTTATTTTTTTCATAAATTAATACATTGCAAACTGTTTTCATAATGTTTTGGTGTCATAAAAGGTGTATACATGATATTATACTTACAGACATTATTATACCGTATATCTCTTATCAGTAAATTAAGAGACTGTAGCTGTTTGCGTATCTTATTTTTTATATCTGAATTACATCAAAGATTCAATAATTAATACTTTCTACCTTGTTATTTTCCTAGCGGTTGTCCATAGTACTAGAAGCCAACATAATATCCTTTCCAACAACCATTAGTGCAAATCTTGCTCCTCATAGAATTATGTAGAAGCAAGGCGTTATCTATCCCAGCTGTACTGTCCATACACACACATCATGATTCTTCCTTTCTATATCCCTTCCTTTCTCTACACCTGTCAGAGATGGGCACTCCATTGTCATTCAACTAACTTAGGTGCTTGAACTCAACAACACAATCCAACACAGTCCAGCATTCCACAACAATAGTGAGTTATCTGAAGATGTCGACCATAGCCATTTATAGCTCAATTTAATATTATGGCCCCACGATGTATACTTCATTTTTATACTTTTCTGCTGGAAGGTTAAGACCTAGATAGAGCAAGACTCATATACCAACACATCTACTTTATATTTCTTATGAGGTCAGTGAAGGGGGACTTTTTTTTTTTTTTGGTAGAGCCAGGGATTGAACTCAGACCCTTGCACTTGCCAGGGAAGTGCTTATTCTACTTAGCCAACACCCCAGCCCCTCAGTTACATTTAACAGTAGCTTGTTTGATCATTGTACATTTTATTTTATTTTATTTTATTTTATTGTACCTTTGGTCTCCTTGGTGATAAAATTGAGATAAGAGTTGTGCAACTCTCATGGAACTATTGGAAGCATTAAAAGTGCTTATGCATATAAAGTGTTGGAAAAGTGCCAGGATCAATAAATGTTGAAGATCATTATTAAATAAATGAATTAAAGCATACAGCTTTGTTTATAACATGGCTCAGCCTCCAGAACTCAGTTTTGTCATTAGTGTGGTATTGCTTGGTGTTTTATACTTGAAGAAGACTTTCAGAATTGCTGTCACAGCTGTCAAATCAGGATATAAACCTGAGCAAACCAAGTTTGGGGCAGGTGAAGTCATTTGGGCTGAGCGGTCCAGAGTGCTGTAGTAATAACGCTTGAATGTCTTCGAGGACCTGGGTCTTTACTGTGCAAGGGGAATTAGCTTGATCATGCTTGGATTTGCTTACTGTCAGGACAAAATACATTTTCAGTAGAGGGTGCAGTACTGGGAACTGAACTGAAGGGCTCTGCCCTCGGCTACATCCCTGCCTTTGAAATTTTTAAAAAAGTTTTTATTTATTTATTTTTTTAAATTTTAAGATAGGGCTCATTAAGTTGTTAAGTGGCCAAGTCTGGGCTTGAACTTGTGATTCTCCTGTCTCCGCCTCCCAGAGTGTTGCGATTATAGGCATGACCCACTATGCATGGCTGAAAATGCAGAGTCCAAATAGGCAGCAGAAACCTTACAGGGAATTCACGGTTCATGAAATGGAATTTTCCACCCTGTTTCCCATTTTCCATCTTCCATGTATGCAGGTCATTATCTCAGTCATTCATTGGGTGGAGGCAGATGCTTTGAAGAATCCAGTTTCCTCCAGAATTATTATTATTATTATTATTATTATTATTATTATTATTATTTGCCTTTTTGAGACAGGCTCTCACTATATAGTTCGGGCTGGCCTTGAGCCCATGTTGTCGCCCAGGCCGGTCTTGAGCTCGCACCAATACTCCCGCCTCAGCCATCTGAGTCCTGGGATTGCAGGTGTGAGCCACTACACTCAGCTTCTAACACTGTTTTTTGTAATCTTCCCACTGAATGTTGTCAAGGATTTGCATTTATCCACAGGCCAGGAAGTGTAGCCATCAATTCCTGCCCAAGGAACCTTGAGCTTTTCAGGTGACCTGAGGAGTCATCCACGGAAGCTTCTCAGTTTCTCTTGCTTCTCTCAGAAAGCAAATACTCACTGTGGACACTCGGTTTAGGCAGGTGCATGGGGCACAACTGGGGTGAAATCCTTCACTTCATGTGACCAAAGTAGTCTCACTGGCTGCTTCCATCCCCAAAATATAGATACTTATTTGTGTCCATCGGGCCCATTCTAATTCAAAGTTAAAATACTCATAACATAGCTTTCATGTTGAAGTTCTGCAAATGCCATGGTCCTAGGAGAAGGATCTGTTCTTGTGAATGGCTAAGGAAGAGAAAATATGTGGTGTGCCAAGCTCTTGGCTATTGTTTCTGAGTGTGT
>PVKA01047097.1:0-14518 GCA_004027165.1 Ctenomys sociabilis | reverse complement strand
AAAAAAAAAAAAAAAAAAAAAAAAAAAAAAAAAAAATTCCCAAATTTTATGTGATTCCACAGAAAGGATGTTTGCATATAGAAAATGCTAAATAAATGTTTCACTGAACACTGCATTTCTTAGTAACCATCAATCACTATTCAATAAATGGATTAACTATGTTCTCAAATTTTAGTAACAAAACAGACTCCAAGAAAATATTTACCTTCTATGGAGGCACAGCTGATTATACAGATCTCTGCATGTGAAAGGCCCAGCAACACGTACATTTTAATGTTGCCCATAGTGCTAAATACTTCTGAGGCTTTTGTCACCTCCCTTCTCAGTGACCTAAGAGTTTTCAAGATTGATTGAAAATGACAACTATCAATTTTGAGGTTTTTGAATAAGGGTGTTGAATTATATTTTTGAAGGGTTATGGAAGCTAAAATTCATAAGGACAGATGACCATTATTTCCAATGAAAATTGTACTTCTGTAAAGACCTTTTCATGTGATTTAAAAGCAGAGGGAAGGACTTCAGTTCTTACTAGAAGTCCCATATAACACTTCTGTTGTTACCATAAAACTGCTACCCTATCATCTCAATTTTTTAAAGACTTTTTTTTTTTTTTTTTTTTTTTTTTTACAGGAAACAGTTAAAGTATTTTTAAAACATCCTTCAGTGAGAGATGATTCAGACCTGGAAGGAAGAACATCCTTTATGTGGGCAGCAGGCAAAGGCAGTGATGAGGTCCTTAGGACTATGCTGAGTTTGAAGTCTGACATCGATATTAATATGGCAGACAAATACGGAGGCACAGGTAAGAACTGCCTGACAGGCTCCACCTGCTTTCATTCAGGTTCCAAGCGTAGGCTGTGCTATAAAGTTTGTAAAATAGGAACTTGAAAGCACGGTTCCTAATCTAATATTGTGTGAATTTGTTCTTCACTTTTTCTGAATTTGCCAGGCTATCACTTTAAAGGCTTTATTCCTTCCAAATATTATGGGTAAAATTAGACCATGTCCCTACCAGATGAATTGTGGCATTTGATTTAAAACCTGGTCACTCCTTTTACATAATTATGGAAACTCTTCTTGTCCTTTATGTTTTAAAAAGCCCAAAAACTTGTATTTTAAAACTATGCATATTTAGAAATTAATTATATTTACTAGTTATTAAGTAGATTTTCAGATACTTAGAATTACGTCTTAGGAATGCATGTATCTCAATGGACTCACACCAGTCACATTCACTGCGCACCTTTCCCCAGTCTGGGTGGCACCACTGCATCCTGAATCCCTCATTTTAGAGATAACTTCCTGTGACTCTAAAACCTTCATGCCTTCAGGTCAGCCTGGAAGAAAAACTCTTGCTGCATGCTTCTTTGAATTTCTTCCTCTAATAAGAGAGCCCTTTAGTTACATACCGGTTACTATGAAGCAGCACCTTTTTTATCATTAAGCTTCAACATGGAGGTCCCTTCCTTATGTCCTCCATCTTAATTGCAAGTCCAAAGGAATAAGGAAAATCACACACTAGTACTGCAACACTGAATGAAATAAAAACCTCTGCGGGGTTCACAGTGTTATGGTTTATTTGTAAAAACTTCCAGAGCCATTTACACCTTGGATAAATTCTTCCTTGACCAAAGCTATTGACTGCAGGCTTGAGTTGCTACACTGAGTAATGCCCTTTCCTCTACTGCTCCACTGAGTATCACACTTCCAATTTTTTTTTCAAAGATTTTAGTTCACAATTACAATTTTATGACAAAGACTTTAGCTTTATCAAAGCCTCATAGCAGATCTTGACTCTGTGTGAGTACAGGGCACCAGATGATCTGAACATTTAATTTTGTCAGGTTTACATTAGCGTACAGCCTTATACTTTATCACTAGCCTTGCTCTTAGCCATATGTATTTTAATAAGGCATAGGTAACAATAGTTACATCCTTTTGACCAAAAATATATATCTGTATCCACCATGGTTGGAATTCAGACGTAATTCTTAGATTCATTAATTCCCAGTTCTTTCTCCTGTTTAGGTTTTAATGTATATCAGAGATGCCCTCTTGAGATTTGTCTTCTGAGAAGGTGGGTTCTCCATTTATCGCTCCCTCCAGAGGTCTTAACAATAGCAATGTATGGACAGAATCTGATTCAGATAAATAAACTATTAAAAAGGAGAAGGCCATCAGAAAAATGTGAACAGATTCTCAGTCCTGGACCTGAGGCTCTGCAATCTGATTCCCTCTTTGTCAATAAGCACCCTGTTAAAAATATTCTCATAGGGGGCAGCCAGGGGTGTCCAGAGAACTGGGAGAAAGGCAGGAACAGGTCCTCCTGTTTACCTCCTGTTTTTGTTTCCAGCTCAGGTCAGCATCTTCCTAGTGCATTTCAATACAGCAGTGATAGTTCATTTTAGTGACAGTTTCACTCTGGATCTTTTTCAACATTGGCAGTGCCAGCTGCAAATCATCCACTTCAGGGATGCCACCCCTTCTCACAGGTCTGAAATTCCACAAGCAGAACTCACCTAAGATTTTAGGTTTTGATAATTCTGTCCTTTTCTTTGTTGTTTTCCTGGTTGCAGGGTCGATAGCTACATTCTACACTGCCTATCTTGATGATATGTTAAGTTAGCTCTCCTTTTACCTTTCCAGTTCAATACATAGCTAATGCTTCTTATTTAAAGTCCTCTCTGTCAAAATATCCAGCCAAGTGGTTTCTGTCTGCTATTTGAACCCTGACTGATAACACCAGATCCTTGTCCGTCAGCAAAAATAAAATACTTACAAATGAAAGGGTATGACTCTGGAATTTTCTTCAAAAACAGTCAAAGGTGTTGGCCAGTGGATGTTGGTTAAAGGAAACTAGATTAGCTATGTGCTGATGATGGTTGAGGCTGGGTGATAGCTGTATTGTGCACTGGACTATTATTTTTTCTTCTAAGTAGTTTTAAGTTTTCTATGATATGAAGTCAACTTTTTAAAAATGTAGAGCTCCTACGTAAACTAATGTCATTGTTTCAAAAAGAAAGCAACAATCATTAAGTCTGAGGATTTTAAAAGAATAATAGAAATGGGAATTTCCTTTAATATGATTATTAATTATATCTTTTATTAACTGAAATTTTGTCTACTGTCTTAAAATTTATTGCTACTAGGGAGTATTATCTCTAGAGCATTTCATACTTGATGTCATACCACAGAATTGTAGTATTTCAGAATAAGAAGTCACCTTAAAATTAAGCTTAGCTCACATCATGCTCTTCAGAACAGATTTCTGGGGGAAAAAAAAGATTTCTGTAGAGGCACCTGAAGTAGTGCTAAAGAAGTCAAGTGGAAAATTCTTGACCCCTTATTTGTTTGATGTGTTGAATGTTACAAAATTTTATTTTGGAAGGAAAAGGGTTCTTATACTCTTAAAATGTGAAAATTCCTGAACTATCACATTTTCTCTTGTTTTTATCTGCCTTACAGTATTCTCACCAGTGTCTTTCAGTTTTTGGTTGAGCAGTTCCAATACAGTGAACCTATTTTCACTGTACCCTAATTTGTTGGAATGTTCTTTGTTATGCTGAGCCCATTTGAGAGCTGAATGTTCAATCCGTGCCCTTTCCACATAGAAGCACTGCAGGTATCTAAATTTGCTCAGACCCAGCTGAATCTCATCTAGCTCAAATGAACCCACAGCCATTTAGATCAATAGTTCCAAAACTCAAGAATGTAAGAATTTCTAGAGGCATTTGTTTAAATGCAGATTCCAGGCTGTATGTCCAGAGATGGTAGCTTAAATCCTGTCAAGATGAGCTACAAAGTGAGCTTAAGGCCAGCCTGAACTGCATAATGAGACCCTCTCTCAAAAAGATCAAAAAAACAAAAACAAAAAAAAGATAATGTTGAGTCTGCCTTGATATATTGTGAATCTCTGTTTCTCCTCCTCTCCAGTCCAGCCACCTCCATTCAAGTCATCATCACTTTTCACTATTCACTGAAACTTTGTTATCTGGTTTCCATGCTTCTCCTTCAGTCTGCTACAATTCATAGCATTCTCCTCCTATCAGCTCAAAGGATGTGTTTAAAACAAATCAGACTCTGTCACTCCTATTTCAAGTTCTTCAGTACTCCCAGTGCTCTGACTTATGTGACAAAAATTTAGATCTAGTGTATTTTACCCTTGTCCCTTGCCTCATACTCACTGTCCTGCAGCCACCCTTGCCTTTCTTAAGCATACAAAGTCATTCATGTCCTGCAGTAATTGTTCCCTCTATCCCAAATCCTCTCTTATTTGTGGTTCTGGACTCATCTGTCCCATAATACTTTGAATTGCGTTCATTATAGCATTCATCACTCAGCCTGAGGGTTTATCAGTGAAGGTTCACTGGAGGAACAGATTTAATATAAAATGTCGCTGTAAATATATAAAGGCCTTACTAGGCAGACTCATAGTGGCTGCCTATGCACTGCCCTGGAAGCCTAAAGGAACAAGAGATGAACATCCAAAGACCATAGCCAACAGTGAAGCTCCTCCAAAGGAAAAAAAAAAGAACCTTTCTTCTTCTTACCCTTTTTATTCCATCCAGGATGCAAGCCTATCTGTAATGTAAGTGCCACCCACATGGGGGGGGGGGCTTTCTTCCTCAGTTTGGGGCGTATGTGTCACCCATCCAGAGACACACCTAATGCTTTACTAATTGGCCAAAGAGTTCTTACTAACATCAAGTTAACATTTCACAATTAATGATCATACAGGAGTTTTTCTTTGTTGTTTATTTTGCTTTGCTTTGCTTTCCTTTCTAGAATATAGCCTTATCTGTTTTGTTCAGAGGATTATAATAGTATCCAACCCAAAAGTCTGCATTCTTACAGGCATTATGGGCCAATTCAAACCTAAGGAGGAAGAGTAAAAGTCAGGCACTACATCGGAGTAGAAGGAAGGGATGAGTATAACATTAAACAAACATAGAAAAATTCTTTAAAACCTCTTAGAAGGGACCAGAGAGGAGATAAGATATAATGTCACCAATATTGAAAATAATTGATATTTTTTAAAACTGAATCTAGAAGGTCTTGAGTTCGACCCTTGGTACAACTGGGGGAAAACTGAGTCCAGAGAAAGTGGCTTGCATTTGAAGCCATGCTATATGAAAAATATACTCAATGCAGTAAGGTGTATGCACATTCAGTACAGATAGGTACACAGACCAACCAAAGGACTGACACATATAACCAGTTGAAAGAAATATAGCCCCTCAAAGACATGTGTTCATTGAAGGAGAGAATTGCCTGCATCATCTAAATCATTTCTCTTTGTTCTTTTACTCTCCTAAAGGAGAAAAGATTTTAATAAACTAGTATCTGAGAGTGAGATACAATTTCAGACCAACAGGATGGAAAGGAATAAAAGAAAGAGAAAAGCAAAGTTGAAGGGAAGGGGGAAGTATGAGTAATACACATAAGTAGGAAGAAGTTAGAAATCTGTAACAGTAAAAAGCTAGAGAATCCTTAAGATTTGGATTGCATTTGTTAAAGTACTACAGGGTACAGTTGTTCAAGAGGGTGTCACTCTCTTTTGCTTCCTTTCTAGCTTTGCATGCAGCTGCCCTTTCTGGCCACGTCAGCACTGTAAAGTTATTATTGGAAAATGATGCTCAAGTAGATGCTACTGATGTCATGAAACATACTCCACTTTTTCGAGCCTGTGAGATGGGACACAGAGATGTGATTCAGACACTTATTAAAGGTCAGTTAATATGAGTGCTTCCATTAAATCCTCACAAAATATAGGAATGTTTTCATGTGGAGCTTGAAAGAAAGCTTTCCACAGCAGAGATCCACTGGATAGAAGGGTGAAAGGAGAAGTGCCCAACCTGACACCAAGAAATTCCAGATCTATCTGGAGCCCCTCCCCTGCTGGGAGTTGTTTAGTTTTGGAAAAGTCCTTCACTACCAGATCCTCAAAGGCATGTGCTATGGGATTCATTCCTACCCTAAGCAGTATATAGGCTGGTAGCATAATTTTGGCATTTTAATGAGAGTGAAGTAACCTTTTTCTTTTTTCTTTTTTTTTTCTGGTTCTGGGAATGAAACCCAGGGCCTCAGATATGCTAGGCAAGCACTCTATCCCTGAGCTACATCCCCAGCCCTACTAGCCC
Source organism: Ctenomys sociabilis (assembly GCA_004027165.1). Classification (NCBI taxonomy): domain Eukaryota; kingdom Metazoa; phylum Chordata; class Mammalia; order Rodentia; family Ctenomyidae; genus Ctenomys; species Ctenomys sociabilis. Next base: position 8,378 of record PVKA01047097.1, on the reverse strand, counting down.
TATTAGACATTTTTCAAAAATTTATTTCATACAGGGTCTCACTACACCGCTCAGATTCATAGTGATCCTCCTGTGTCAGCCTCCCTACTGCTGGGATTACAGGTGTGTGCCACCATGCCAGGTTTCTGGGCTGGCCCAGTACAGCATGCAGTACCCAGGATTAAACCCGGATCCTGGTGCTAGACAGTTAGGTGCCTAGATTGCCAAGCTATCTCCACCTCCCAACATTAAATATTTTAATTTTACTTTTTTTTCTTTTCAGGTGGAGCAAGAGTAGATCTAGTTGACCAAGATGGGCATTCACTTCTACACTGGGCAGCACTGGGAGGAAATGCTGATGTTTGCCAGATTTTGATAGAAAATAAGATCAATCCAAATGTACAAGATTATGCAGGAAGAACCCCTTTGCAGTGCGCTGCATATGGGGGATATATCAACTGCATGGCTGTGCTCATGGAAAATAATGCAGACCCTAACATTCAAGACAAAGAGGTAGAAATCCTGGGCCTTTCCTGTATTATTTGCTATAAGGTGTTTATATTATTTCTTCTTTGTTGTAAAATTTAATAAAACAACAGTCAGCAGTTTACCAAATGAAGAGATCACTCACAAATCCATCTGATAATTATGATTTTTATTTGTCCATGTTCTCTTCTAGATCCATCTTTTTTTTTTTTTTTTTTTGGTGGTGGTACCAGGATTGAACTGAGGACCTTGTACTTGCCAAGCAAGCCAAGCACTTATTTTCCACTGAGCTATCTCCCCAGCCCCCTATGTTCTCTTCTAATCATCTTTAACTATATATAATTTAATATGGCCACAGAATAAACTGAGAATAATGCCATACCTTAACTTTATGAGTTTTGTAAAAAAAAGATGACCTATGTATATAAATATCATTAGATTAATTTATGATTTTATACCCTTTTGTCTACCTAAAGTTATTGCCAACATTTTATCATTTGATGCACAATTTTTTTCATAGTCATGAATGTTTCATGTTGTAAAATTCTAAGAGCTTTATGTAGCACATTCAATCCTTAGAACAACTCTATAAAATAGTTATGATTATTACTCCATTTTACAATAAATAAAACTTCATATTTACTCTAAATATGTCAATAATTACCTTAAGGTGACATCTGGGACTGGAAGGTCAGAATGTAGGTGTTTTTAGCCCACACTTCATAGTTAAAAGAGAAGCGTCCTATCTATGGACCTTTTCATTGCTTTTCCATGGTTATAATGTTGCAAGAATCTTCTTTATGCATTTAACCTTTTTTGGATTATTCTCTTAGTTTTTTGTTGTGTGTTTGTTTGTATTTTGTGCTGGGTCTCACCATTCAGCTCAGGCTCATAATGATCCTGTGATCACAGGCATGCACCACCATGCTGGGACTTGCCTGCTGGCTCAGCATGCTTCAGGGTGGGGCGGGGCCACATGTGGTGCCAGGGATCAAACACCGGCTCCTGCACTTGTCTAAGCAGGTGCTTAGTCTGCTGAGCTATCTCACTGGCTCTGGATTACTATCTTAGAATAATTCCTTCTCAGTGAAATTATTGAATCAAAGCAACAAAAGGCATATAATATAATCAGGTTATGATATATAATGCCAGAGTGAGTTCTAAGAAATATTTGTTAAGCTGCACTTCCTCTAGCTATGTAATAAAATGTCAGTTTCTCTCAGTTTAGCAAGTTTTGACTTTTGTAAGACTAGCTCATTATTATTACTATTATTATTTTTGTCTTTTTGAGACAGGGTCTCACTATGCAGTTCAGGCTGGCCTTAAGCTCACTTTGTAGCTCAAGCTGGTCTCGAACTCACAATAATCCTCCTGCCTCAGCCTCCCAAGTGCTGGGATTACAGGCCTGTGCCACCACGCCTGGTGGGCTAGCTTATTTTAACTCTTTAAAAATATTAACAAAATTTTTTCTGAGTCAAAAGATAGATCATCAACTCATTTAGTAAATTTGTATTGTTTCTACATATAAAATATGTAAAATATAATAAAAAGAAATGAATCTTTTATAATTTATTCTACCTGTTACATATTACCAAGTTACCAGTTTCTTCCATTAATTAATTACTGGGTATTAAGCTAATAATTAAGTAATTAATTACTGGGTATTAGGCTAATACCCAGTTCTATTAGACTTTTGCGCAGTAATCTGGAGTATCTATAAATAATTTTACTGTGTGTGAATATTTTTATTTCATTTCTGGTCCTTATACTTTTCTTTCTCATACTTTATTGAACAAATTAGATCTTCCAATACAACATTGAATAGAATTCTTTAGACAGATTTTATATATTTATTTTTATATACATCTATATAAAAATATGTATATGTTTTATATATACAACATAAATAAGTATATATTGTGAATAATGTTACATATTTTACTTAGGCAAATCTTTAAATTTGTGTAGCTTAGGTTTTACATATCTTTAGTACTGTTTTGTCAATGTTTCCTGTAAACTAACATAAACAACAGGTTATAGTCTTCTGCTATAATTATGGATTTTATTATCTCCCCTTTAGTTTCATCAAATTTTGCCCAATATATTTAGAAGCAGTGTTATTGGATGTATACACATTTAGAGTTGTGACATTTTCCTTTGTCACTTTTAATACTATTCAGTGTATCTCTAGCAATACATCATATTTTCTGTATCTTTGGTAACATTAGAATGTTTTAAGAATGAGGTCATTTATTCGCTGAATTTGACTCAGTTTGGCCTTGTCTTATGTTTTCTCGTAATTAGGTTCAAATTTTGCATTATTGGTTGGAATATTGCAGAAGTGGCATTGAATCCTAGCATAATTAATATTATGAACACTTGGTGAAGATGCCATCGCTTTTCTTCACATTATACTTAGTATTATCCATTTTGATAATTAAGTGGTTTGGGGAAGAATCATTTATATTTTTGAATTAGCATAAATAGCCGTATGTCCAAATATGCTTACTCCATATGTGCTTGATTTTCTATCATATTTGTAGGGAAGAACAGCTCTACACTGGTCCTGTAACAACGGATACCTTGATGCCATTAAACTGTTGCTAGACTTTGCTGCTTTTCCTAATCAGATGGAAAACAATGAAGAAAGGTAAGCTACCGATTAAAAATTGTAAACATACTTTTGTTTATCTCACATCCTTTCTGCTGCATTTAAGTGATCTTATGTTTAGATATTGACTCGGAAATAATAAATATACCTATAAGGAAACAAAACACTTGCAAAGTCTTGAACCAAAAAACAAAGGCAAAATTCCCATGCAACACTGAATTTAGAATTATGGAATTTTGTATCTGCTCAGAGCTTTAGCTATTACATAGAGCAAGTTCATGTTTGGCAGGTAAGGTCAGTGAAGTCTGGAATGACCTGTTCCACCAGGCGTCAGCTATGCCAGCAAAATATGTTATATATGTTTTTATATTCAAGAGTTCTCTTTTTTATATGCATTTAGTACAGGGTCCCCAGGATCTCACTACACAGATCAGACTCATAGTGGGCTTTCCTGTTTATCAGCCTCCCAAGTGCTAGGAGTACAGGTGGGCACCACCATGCCCAGTCTCATTAGTCATCTCAGCATACGCTGGAGGTGGGCTAGGACCACACAGCAGACTGGGGATCAATGGAACCTCCAGCCCCTGCATCTGCCTAAGCAGGCACTTTAATCCACTGAGCTATCTGGCCAGCCCTCAAAAGAGTTCTCTTGATGGAGAGGATATTTTCTATAGACCAAATGGTGCCACTATATATCATGAAAGCATATGGAAAAACTAAGATGTAAACTCAGCACTTAAATCTGTAACTACACCTTCCTTGAAATAATAGAAGGTCCATAGAATTATGCTGAAGTTGTTATCCAGAGATCCCAACCCAATAAAAAGGACCAGATACGATGTGAAGTCTAGGCAATGCTGGTCTCGGGTTTAGAAACATTCTGGTAATACAGAAGTAACAGCTAAGTTTGTGATGCGTACCTGAGGGCCCACCCAGCTAGGTGTGTGTGGTAGTTGTCACTGCTTGCAGATGCTCCATCTACAGTGACCCCTGTTGAGACACCATCCTCCTCCTCTCAGCCACCACCACTTCCTGTTCTGGAACTTCATAGAGAAGGACGGGTTTTTCTAGGCAACCAGTTCTTTTCTCACTTCCTTCGGAACCTGTCCTCCTTGGTGAGAACTAAGTGTGTCTCTCTTTGAAGCTGTTTTTAAAAAAAGAATCCTAAGCATTAATGATACTTGTTTCTATAAAATTGTATTCGATAACCATATTCTATTTAATAACAATTTTGGTACTTGACTGATTTTTTTTTTTTGTAAAATAAATGTTTTTCTTTTTTAATCACTTCTCATTCATATGCTAAGCTTGGAATTTCAAACCTGAGTCACTGCATGAATTAAGGTGCTTCCTGCCACCTGGAATAAGCATATGTTAATTTCAGCCCGCAAAAACCTAAGGAAAAATCCTCCTAACTCTGTTTGCCAGTATGCAGATAAAGAGATGATGGCTGTATCCAGTCTCTTTTAATGTTCCATCAGCAGTGCGCCTTGATGTGCAGGTGTCAGAACTTAGTCCTACCTTTTATGTTTATTGACATTTTGCTTTAGTCATTCTGCTGAGCCCATCAGACCGTTCCCACATGGCAAGTCCAATTGCGTCTTATCCCTTGTCTTTATCTACATTGTTTCTTGGCTGGTTACCATCAACATAGTGCTAATTTTTACTTCTAATGCAGTGACACTAAGCCGTTGATGGACATGGCAGAGACATAATTTTTGCCAACCCCGGCTGCCTTTCAGTCAATAACTCTCTAACAGCTACACTGAAACGCTGATGGGAATATTCACAGTACTTGAATGTTTCTAAATTGAATCTGGGATAAAGGTAGATTGGGTAATAATAATACAACATGATCAGACTTCAATCTTAAATTTTTTTTTCCTTTTCAATTTCTTTTTTTAATCTTAAAATTTTGCTAGATATTTGGATTTTGCCTCTTTAAATAAAAAATTGACTGAAAATCCTAATTTGAATAAATCAACTGAATAAAACATATTTCTTAGTAAAACTGGGAAAATATGATTGTACAGTGGTATTAATTTACTAAGGAATTCCTTTTATTTTTAGATTAACACTGAAATGTATAGAGATGAAGTGGTAGGAATTCCAAGATTTGCTCTTTCAGCAAAAACAAAAAGGAAGAAATCAGAAAAGGTGAATATACTTTTTAAAAAATCTTTCTGATTATTAGAGAATTACTACATTTTCTACATTTGTGCTTAAAATTGCTCATAATAAAATACAATCTTTTTCATGATAAAACTTTTTAAGATGCAATTTCAATCCAAAAGCAGCCTAAAAAATCTAGTTCTTGGGGCTGGGGAAATGGCTTAGTGGAATAAGAGCTTCCCTGGCAAGCACAAGTGCCTGAGTTCAATCCCTGGTTCCACAGGAAAAAAAAAAGAAATCTAGTTCTCCCCTCTGCTTTGTTCGTTTTTACACATGAAGAGACAGATGGTTAGAGAAGTTAAAGCACTCCCAGAGTCACAAAGACCTCCCAACTCCCAGGCCCACATTCTTTAGAGTATACTATGCTACACATTACTTCCTTTGAGCATATTTCTAAATAAAGGTATATTTTGAGCTTTATGTTTCTTAAACCAAATATTGATTATTCTTTTTATTCTATGTGAAGAATACTACCTATTATGGAAAACTTAGCAAGCCTACTAATACACATGTTCACATGTTGACTTGTTTTTGATTTTTATTAGTACGAATATTCCTCATTCAGTGAACTACCTGTTTAATAACTGTTCAGAGGCAGGACTGCAGTGTGCTGTTTAGATTATGCTTCTCAGACTTGCTACCTGTCCTTTTATTATTCATTTCTGTACATTTGTTTATGGAGCCTCAGTGTCTTTTTTTTCATACAGTACCATGTTTACATAGTACTGCCAGTTGGGCTGATGGTCCTGGACAGTACAGGACTGTAGTCTTATGTTCTATTATGCATTACAGAGCTGCATAGTAAAGTTATAAAAATAAAAGTTGGAGTTTCCTTTGACCATTTCTTTGTTCTGAACGTTATACTGCACGTACCATCTACAGCTCCTCATCTAGAGACCAATTCATTTAACAAGCTGGTCACAGAACTGGAGCTCAGTTGGCAAGTGAGGAGCACCTCACCTGTACACGTTTGTTAGCATAATAGGCATATTGCTTGTGGGGAGTTGGTGCATGTACATAGCACATCTTCTTTTTGTCCTGTTGCCCTTTCCTCTTTACCTTCATCTGTTAGTCCCCTTTCCATTTGCAGAAATTCTGTCTCCATCTCCTATTATCTATCTTTTATTTTGCTCTTTATTGATATTTTAGGTTTACCATGTTTATTTAACCTTTTCTGTCTGTTTCACTTATGTTGTAGTACCAGGGTGCATCAATTTCTCCTATAAATGACACAGATTTTTATCTTGCTTTGTGGCAGAATAGTACTCCATTGTGAATAAATACATTCTCTTTATTCATTCATCTTTTGATGCATATAATGGCTACTTCCAGAATTGTTATTCTAAATTGTGTACTATAAACATGGGTATTCATGTATCACTGTAATATGATTTCTTTACATTTTGTGGGAAGATGCCTAGACAGCAAATAGATGGGTTGAAGGGAATTTCTAGTTTTAGTTCTTTCGAGTACTCTCCATATTGGTTTCCATAATGTTGTTACTAATGTTGTACATTCCTACCAGCACTGTAGAAGGGTTCCTTTTTCCCCACAGCTTATGAACATTTGTTATTATTTGTTTCCTTGATAATAGCCATTCATTCTGAAGTATGATGGAATCTCAGAGTTGTTTTAATCTGCACATCTCAAATGGCTAGACATATTAAACATTTATTGTCTATCTGTACTTTTCCTGAGAAGTGTTTGTCCATTTCAGTTCCTTGTTTTTTGATTAGGTCTTTTATTTTGGGTGTCTAATATTTTTGAGCTCTTTATTTTATATGGTTCCCTCAAGCAATAGGTGGCAAAAATTTTGTGTGTTTTGGGTTTTTTGTGTGTTTGTTTGTTTTTGAGTCATGGTCTTACTAAGTGGTCCAGGCTGGCCTTGAAGTCACAACAGTCCTCCTGCTTCAGCCTCCAGAGTACTGAGATTACAGGCATGTGTCACCATGCCCATCTTCGACACTCACTTTAGAAGCAGTTTCATTCTAGGAGAGAGAAAGTTATACTCAACAATTGATAAAGGTCCTATGGGAAGGATTACTGAACTGAGAGTCAGTGTGACTTAACTGTGGCCTGCATTCTATAGAAAGGAGCTATATAATTATCAGCAAGATCCCCAACCATACTGAATCTGTTTATATCACTTATAAAAACAAAATAGTTGAATTTAATGACCTCTGCAAGTCAGGTCACAATTACTACAGTATAGTTTAATGACCTTATAATAGTATTTTGTATATATATATATACAAAATATATATATATATATGGCTGGCCAAATAGCTCAGCAGATTACAGCATCTGAAAGCAGGTAAAGGGGTCAGGGGTTCAACCCCCTGGCCTGCAGTGCTGGCCACGCCCCCAGGCACGCTTAGAAGGCAACTGAGACTGGGCATGGTAGTGCGCGCCTGTAATTCCAGCTCTTGGGAGGCTATAAACAGGAAGATAACTACTGTTAGTCCAATCTAGTAATGAGACCCTGAATACCTTGTAGACTCTTCCCTAAAAATACAGAAAAATATCTTAAGTACAGTCATGAAAGGCATTTTATATTGAATAGTAAATTTTAAAATATTCTTCTCAATATACAAAATACCATCCACTTATACACAATGTGTGAAAGTGCACAGAGGCCTGTTTACTGTTGGCCTTCTGGTCCCTGAAGAGTAGAGGCAAACTAAGCTGAGAGGGTTCCTTCATTTCAGCCTGTGGGAATCTGAATTCATGGTTTCCTTACTGAAGTCACCAAGTCATTCTTATTCTAAAAACCTGTTAATTTTGTCTCACTTTAACTGTTAGGTACATTTTAAAGGAGGTCACTTTTATCTCTCTGTCATTATTGTATGAGTTTCTGTGTCTAATCCTGCATCCCTATAATCAGCCTTTTTTCCACCTCATAAATTGGCTGATGGTTTCATCATAACTTCGCACTGCACTGACTACTCAGGGTCACCTGGAGAGGACATGGCATCAGCAGCTGTCACTAGGTGGTCATAGATACCAGTGTGGGTCCCATGGTAATGCAATTTATGACCAGTGACTGTGGTGTCATGGTGTACAGTGCCGTGTAGGTCCTATAATGTTATTATATATATATATATATATATATATATATATATATATATAT
>PVKA01047096.1:0-14499 GCA_004027165.1 Ctenomys sociabilis | reverse complement strand
AGTCTCCATACTGACCTCCACAATGGTTGTACTAGTCTACATTCCCACCAGCAGTGGAGAAGTGTTCCCTTTTCCCCACAACCTCTCCAACATTTGTTGTTGGTTGATTTCCTTATGATAGCCATTCTTTCTGGAGTGAGATGATATCTCAGTGTTGTTTTTATTTGCATTTCACGAATGGCTAGTGATGTGGAGCATTATACAGACATGATATCCTGTCCAAACATTATTAGAACAAATCTTTCTTCTCATTGAATTAAGAGAAAGTAGGTGTATATCTATGCTAACTATTTTGTGTATACAGATACAAAATGATCTTTCACTTGTATTTATTTTTTTGTTTTGTTTTGTCAGAGATGGGCATTCCCTTGTCATTTAAATATTGTAGGTGTGTGAATTCAGCAAAATAATCCAATATAGTCCAGTAGCCCATGATTGTAGTGAGTTACCCATTCTGTCACAGTCTTTTTTAATTGATGAAGAGGTGGGCTGCCTGAGTGGGATGAGATGGAATCTGCAGTAACTCTAAAGAGTAGAGAGCGCCTGAGAGAGAAGAAACATGATAGCCCTTCTCTCAAATGTTCTGGAGAGTATTTTTTGTGTCTTTCACACCCTCTTTCACTCTAGATTAGGAAAAAAAAATGGAAAGAGAACGTCTATTTCCAACCACTCTCTTCATTTCAGAGCAGGGATGAGCAGGATAAGGGTGCCATCTTCACTGCAGCAAATCAAGTGGCAGTATGTGGATCAGTTTTCTCTCTGAGCTGCCTGGGTTACCAGAAGGCTCAATCCGCTCCTAAATGCAGTTCAGCACTGTGTACAAAGGATGAGGCCGGCTCATTATTTGTTCAGGTTTCTTCTTCTGCCCTTCCTATGAGCAGTTTCTTAAGGGCACATGTCCTGTCTAAATCTCAGTTTTGTCAACTATTTTAAACAGTGTGGTTTGCTGTATCTTTTTTTTCTTTTTATTGTTATATTTTTTGCTTTTCCTTTCTGATAAACACAGGGCTAAGTATGTATGCATTAATACATATTGATGAGAGGAAGTGTGTGCTAATAATCTTCAAATTAACCACACAACTTTGTATTTGTAATCACTGCCCTTTTTTTCCCCTGAGGTTTTCTTTTGCTAAGAATCACTAAAGCTTTCCATCCCAACATTTGGAGAACATGGCATAATACATCAATATTTTTAGAACAACAAATGACATTTGATTAAAGAACCAAGAATTGAAGCCCAAGCTTGTCCTATAAACTAGGTGCTTCTTACTAAAATCACAGTGTTCTGTTTTGAAGCCATGGGAAAGTATGTGTGCCTTAAACAGAATATTTCCAACTTCTCTGCCCTGTTCTGTGGGACCCTACTGTCAGTTCACTTCATGTAAACATGCTGTATGTATGATCACCAAAAATGTTATTTTTTATTGTTTATGTTTCTGTTCTTACTTATATGCATATATATATATATATATATATTTTTTTTTTTTTTTTTATTGGTACATGCTTGCAATACATTAAGATTGTGTTCTTCTTGGGGAGTTGCCATGTATGCACAACACCTCTTCTCTTTTGTTCCTCCCTTCTCCATTCCTTTCCCCTATTGACTCTTAATCACCTTTCTGTTAGTGTTTCTCTCTATTTCCTATTATCTCTTTTTGCTTTTCTTTTCTAAGATAAGAGAAACCATCTGATTTTTAAGCTTCTGTATCTGATTTATTTTAAGAAACAGTACAGTCTGAAGGTGCATCCATTTTCCCACATACGACTCAACTTTTGCTTTCTTTGTGGTAGTGGAGTGCCCTCATGAGTATCAGTGCCACATTTCTTTATTCCTTCATCTGATGATGGACATAAAAGCTGCTTTCAAGATTTAGCTAGTATCAATTGTTCTTCTGTAAATGAGTATACATTTGTCATTGTAATATAATGCCTTTCACTCTTTCAGGAAGATACCTAGAAAGGGGAACAGCTGGGTCTAGTTGAACTTGTAGTTTCAATTTTTTTTTTTTTTTTGATAAATCTTCATAGTGATTTCCTTAGTGGTTGTACTGCTACACATTACCACCAACAATGTGGAAGGGATTCTTTATCCCACAACCTCACTAGCCTTTGCTATTATTTGATATTTTGATGAAGTCTGTTTTTCTAGGGTAAGATAGAATCTTAATGGTGTTGTAATTTGCATTTCTCTAACAGTCAGTGATATTGAGCCTTTTAAACTATTTATTGGCCTTTGTACTCCTGAGAAGTGGCGCTTCGTTTCAGTCGTTCCTTTCTGGTTTGGGATGTTTTGAGTCTCATTGTTTGAGCTCTCTGAGTTTTCTAGGTATAAGTTGTCAGGCTGAGGAATAGCTGCCAAACAATGTTTCCTGGTCTCTTTGCTGTGATAATGGATTCCTGTGCTGTGTAGAATCTTGAAGCTTTGGTTTGATCCCATTTGTACATTCTATTTCCTGTGCTGTTGGGGTTCTGTTACTACTTTAAGCAGTTTTCTTTGAGATAAAAAAGTACAAAGTATTGTATCTGTACTATTTTATATGTATATATTTTCTTTCTATGTATATGTACTTATGCATTTTACCCTTGTTTTTATACCTGAATAAATTTTAATATTTAAAAAATACTTAGTGCTGACTTGCTAGCAATTAATTTTCTCAGGTTTTGGTTTGTGCATAAAAGAAAATTTATCTTTTACTTCTAAGAGACAATTTCTCTTCATGTAGAATTCTAGTTTTGTATTTTATTAAGTATTTTACTCTATTCTTCAGTTATTTGCATGATTTCTAGTGATAAGTCCTTTGAACTTTTATCTTTGCTCCTCTGTACATAAGGTCATCTATTTCCTCTTCCATTCTTTGTCTGAGATTTCTGCATTTGGAATATAATATGCCTGACCATTGTTTTTGGTATGTTTTCCCTGCTTGATATTCTAGGAATCATAGATGGTTTGGTGTTTAACATTTCTTTCAAAACATTCATTGTTTGTAATCCATTTTATCTTTCTCAAGTTTGCACATAACAGCAATCACTATCAAATTCTTTATAAAGTGGAGCTAAAACAGGAAGTCTCTGAAGCACATGTTTTCTTCTTAGATTGTCTGGGCACCATGATTTGTTTTTTGATAATAGTTCTCTATAACCTCCTGGTTACAAACATTTTGCACTACGCTGATTAAATATATTACTAAGGAGATTTTCTTTTCTTTGTTTTCTTCTTTCTTTCTTACTGTATTTTAGGGAAGGGTCTACTGGGTGTTCAGGTTCTCACTACTAGCTTGGTCTCATAGTGATCTGCCTGTTTACACCCTCCCAAGAACTGGGATTACAGATGGGTACCACCACCCCTGGTCTCAATTGCCATAGCAGTACACCCCGGGGGCAGGATCAGCACCACAGGCTACAGAATCAAACCCTCAGCCCCCGCACATGCTTGCAATTCTTTAATCAACTGAGCTATTTGGCTGTCTGTGAGATGTTCTTCTTAATGCATTTCCAGTGGCAGTTGGCTTGGAGTTTCCTCTCTCTCTCTCTCTCTCTCTTTCTCTCTCTCTCTCTCTCTCTCTCTCTCTCTCTCTCTCTCTCTCTCTCTCTCTCTCTCTCGCCTCTTGCCGTTTGTCTTACTTTACTATTGTAAGGCTTTCCTGGCAATTTTTCTGGCTCTGTCTTCCAGAGATGAAGACTTTATAATTGTGGATGAGATTTCATTCCTGATTATCATGCTTACTGCCAAATTGTTTAGTATTTCACTATCTGTAGGTTTAGGTTTCATAAGGCTTGACAAGTATAATGAATTTCTAACTGGTGGTCAACTTATTACACCCAGCTGAACTAAAAATAGCATGGTACTGGATGCAGGAGGCCCACCTGAGGGTTGTTGCCAGCAGCATAAAGGCAAAACAGGAGACGCTGCCAGAATACTGTTAGGAATCCTGTTTGGAGCTACTGGAAGCTGCTAGTTCTCTTGGGCTATTCTGCTGGAGGACCTTGTTGTGGAGCAGCTTGTCACATTGGCTTTCATTATGGGAACTCAGCTCTCCTCACTGCTGCAGGAGCTAAGGACCTACTGTTGCTGAGGATGGCTGTGGTACTTTTGGGGGACACCTGGTGCTTACCTTGAGCCTTGCTTCCTAGCTCCAGTGCAGATCCCTCAGCCTGGCAGCAGAGATCCTTCAGCCTGCTGGCACAGACTTCCTAGCTTCCACCACTGAACTTTCAGACTTTCCAACACAGATCCATGAAGCAGACCTGCATGAGACATTGTTGTGGGCTCTAGGCCTCCAGTGGGACTCGTGGAGACATTGTTATGAGTTCTAGGTTTTCAGCTGGACTCATCTAAAGTCTTTAATGTTTCTGTGTGTGGACAGATTTCCTGCACTTCTTGTCTGTGATTTTTGGATGATTCATTATAAAATACTATTATAAGATGTGTCTTGTATTGTGTTGTTCCTCTTGCAAAAACACCAAACCATGACAATAAGTGACTTGAATGTTTAATATTCATTTTGGACATAGTTAAGACTAAACTCAGATCACAAGTTCAGTTGTGGGCAGGCGAGATAGCTCAGTGGTCTAAAGCACCTGCTTAGGCAAGCTCAGGCAGGCACAGGAGGCTGCAGTTCAAACCCTGGCACCACATGCAATGCCAACACAACCCAGCCATCAAGGGGTGCTGAGCTGGCCAAAACAAAAAGAGACAAAAACAGAAACATGTTTCTTTGTGACAAACACTTATTTTCCTGGAATAGGAAATTTCTATTTGGAAATTACTATTTTTATATTGGAAAATTAAATTTTTATTTCTAACATATTTAAAATTAGTCTTAATCAATTTTAGGTAACTGTGATTCATTGAAGATTTTCTACATACTTCACTGTATTCCCTGAGAACTTAAGTCAATAGATATTCTTCATTAAGTTGAAAAAGTTCCTCAGCTTCTTAGTTTGTTGATTCCTACTTTTGTAATCAGGAGTTTGTGTTGACTTTTGCTAAATGTGTTTTGTGTATCTACAGACATGATGATTTCTTTGTAGCCTGCTGGTGATGTGGATTGCATTGAATTGATTCTTCACTGTTGATCCAGCTTTGCATTCCTGAGATAAATACCTCTTCATCATGATATAGAATTCTTTCTGCACATCATTGGAATTAATTTGTGTGCTTTCCTTTTTAAATTGAGAAACCTTTCTACATTCTTGACAGGAAAGTAAACATTCCAATATATTCCAATATCCATGGAAATGAGTATAAAGTATCCTCAAAGAGCTAAAACTAGAAATTTCATTTAACCTAGCTATTCCCCTTAGGGGTATCATCCAGAGAGACTTAAAAACAATTTATTGCAGTAACACACACATACCCATGTTTGTAGAAGCACAACTTATAGTTGTTAAATCTTGGAAGTGTTCTGTAAATTAATCAACAGTTGAATAGAAAAAGAAAATGCATTTATATACATTGGAATACTACTCTGCTATAAATTAGATTGTATTTTATTAATACATTTTTAGTACATAATGACTATATTAATCATGAGAGGGTAGTACTTGTAGGTAACGTACTAATTATTTTTTTCATGCCCTTCCCTCTCTTCTTTCCCTTCTAACACTGGTGTTCACAGCAGAGGTTGGTCTGTGTTCTTTTTTTTTTTTTTTTTTTTTTTTTTTTTTTTTTTTTTCTTTTTTTTGTAATGTCAGACTTTTGCCAATTTGGCAATAGAATAATAATGACCTCATAGGATGAGGACTGTCTCTGCTTGTAACTTCTGCAAGACATCACCTAGAACTAAAAGTTCCTTAAAGTTTATCATGTATTTCAGCAGTATGCCCATCTTATCCTGGGGTTTTCTGTTTCAAAAAATATTTATTTCATTTTATTAATTGATATTGAACTATACAGACATGTATTTTTGCTTGTGTAAGTTTGTTTTTATGGACTCCTCCAAGCAATTGTTCCATTTCTTCAAGATAATCAAATCTGTGAGCACAAGGTTGTTTGCATGTTCTTTTACTATACAGATAGTTCTTGATTTATGATGGGTTTGCACTCAAATAAACCCATTATTGAAAATAACCGGAGGCTGAAAATTCATTTAATAAAGCTCTGGTATCAGACATCGTAACTTGGCAACATAGTACACTAGAGAGCACCAATTGTTTTTTCTCCTCATCATGAGACTTGCTGGGATTTGTGACTCACTACCAGTATTTCCCAGCATAGAAAAAAAGAGTCCTTATTTATGATGTTAACTTGACAGATATTAGATAAAAATTTAGCACACCTTTCTACTGTGTACACAGCGCCTTCGTATCATCATAATAGTAAAAATTCATAAGTCAAGGATTGTCTGTACTTTAATGTCCATGGCATCTGTGATGGTGTCTCGTCTGTCATTTATAATATTAGTAATTTGTGTCCTTTCTCTGTTCTCCCTGGATGGAGGGTTATTACTTTTATGAATCTTTTGAAAGTAATTAAGTATTGATTTTCTCTACTGATTTATTTTTAAATTCAATATTTTGTTCTCTAGTTATTTGCTTTTCTTCCACTTAGTTTAGAAATAGTTTTTCTTTTTTTTAATTAAAGTATTTGCTTAGGCAGAATGCGGAGGCTGGGGTTCCACACCTCCTGTGCTGTGCTGGCTCCACCCCTGGGGCAAACTGAGCATGAGATGGAGCCTGGGCTTGGTGGCCTGTGCCTGTAATTCCAGCATGAGAGGCTGGAAATTATGAGTGTGATCTACGTAGCGAGACCCTGTAGAGCCTGTACATCTTGTACCAAATACGGGAAAATAAAAGGTTTTTCTTCTTTATCTGGGTTCCTCCATTGGAAACTTAGATAAATTATTGCATATATTTTTTATTTTTCTAAAGTATGCACTCAGCACTGCAAACGTGCCTCGAGCTGTGGCTATCATTGCATTTCTCCTATGTGGATTAGTTCCATTTTTACTTGCTTCAAATCATTCTAAAATTTATTTAAATGTTTTTTGATTGATCCATATGTGATTTTAAAAAAAATTGTGTAATCACCAACTTAGAAGCTGTTTTCTAGTTTTCCTCCTGTTATTGATTTGTGGTTTACTTCATTGTTTTCTGAAAGCAGACATTGATTTCTACTCTTAAATATTTAAGAAATGTTTCACAAACTATTTGGTCATATCTGATATATAGTCTGTCTAGTAATCTATCAAATGAAATTTATTTAAATTTGAGAAAAATGTGCCAGCCAGATAGTTTGGCAGATTAAAGCACCTGTTTAGGCAGATGTAGGGGCTGAGGTTCAGTCCCCAGCCTGCTGCGCTG
Source organism: Ctenomys sociabilis (assembly GCA_004027165.1). Lineage (NCBI taxonomy): Eukaryota > Metazoa > Chordata > Mammalia > Rodentia > Ctenomyidae > Ctenomys > Ctenomys sociabilis. The sequence continues at coordinate 7,197 of PVKA01047096.1, read as the reverse complement.
CCTCAGCCCTGCCCCTGGGGCACGCTCAGATGGCCACTGAGACTGGGCATGGTGGTGCGAGCTGTAATCCCAGCACTTGAAAGGCTGCAAAACAGGAAGGATCACTATGAGTTCAATCTGTGTAGTAAGACCCTCTACTAAATACAAAAATGAATAAATAAATAAATTTGAGAAAAACATTTATTCTTCTATATTGGAGCAAAGTACTGCAGTTTATAAATTCTAATTTGTGAATGGTGCTATTGAATTTAACTATGTTCTGACTGATTTTTCTGCTTCCTGCATCTGTCTATTTTGGATCGAGTGGGCATCAAAGTCCCCAAGTATATGGTGAAGTTGTTTTTTTCTCTGTTTATCTCTGCTTACTTCTTCATCAGTTTTTGTTTCCTACATTTTCATGGCCATTTTTAGGCATAGATACATTGCAAATTTGTGTCCTCTTGGAGAATTGAACTTATCGTCATTTGTTGCTCTGATGTTTTCTCTGTATGTAATTTGTATAGTAAAATTTGATTTCTTTGTAATCAAGCTTTGGTATTAGACCCTGAGACTGTGTTTTAATCAGTGAAAATGAAGGTTAGACTTTATTGTATGCAAAAGCTGCTGCTTCAGAGGCAGGGAGGTAGTTCAGTGACACAGCACTTGCCTGGCCAGGCCAAGGTCCTGAGTTAAAATCCTAGTACTCCTTCCCCCCCAAAAAAAAGAAAGAGAGGAAGAAGGTGATGCTTCACAAGTGTAGCTCTTAACACTTGGCAAATGAGTCCAAAATGTAGATCACAAATTAAGTCTGAACTCCAGTTACTAGATGTGGAAGCCAGCAGAAATTAAAAACAACCAACTTTGATATATGCATATTCTGGATGTTGAAAATGTCAAGAAGAGATAGTAAATCTCTCTAAAACATGTAAGAAAAGTAACCATAGTCTTGCAAATAATTAAGGAATTTTAGACTATCCAAAATTATGAAGTAATCCTTCTTATGTATTCTTATGCAGGATCTCACTACACAGCTCAGACTCCTAGTGATCTCCTGTTTCAGCCTCTCCAGCACTGGGATTACAGGTGTGCACCACCATACCCAGTCTCCATGGCCAGATCAGTGCACCCAGGGTGGAGCCAGCACATTTCCTATCAGGCACCTAGACTGAAGAGCTATCTTCATAGCTCTACTAAGTAATCATGAGAAGGTAAAAAAGAATAACTTTTGAAAACTAAAAGCTTAGAAATTTAAATTATAAACTTAATAGGCTAGGCAGCTAAATACTAATAAAGGAAGTACAATTGAAAATTCCTTAAGCAAAATTAGTTAGATTAAAAGAAAGACAATGTACCTGCCAGACCTAGAGAAATTGTTCCTAAAATTTATTTGGAACTACAAAAGACCTAGAATAGCACAGGCAATCCTGGCCAACAAAGACAAGGCAGGAAGTATCCCAATTCCTGACTTCAAATTATACTACAAAGCTACTGTGATAAAATCAACATGGTATTGGCAATGAAATAGATCTGAGGATCAATGGAATAGATCACAAGAAGCAGAGGCCTATATGAACACAATGAGTTACCTGATCTTTGACAAAGGAGCCAAAAATGCTCACTGGAAGAAAGATAGCCTCTTTAACAAATCGTGCTGGAAAACCTGGCTTTCTACCTGCCAAAAACTAAAACTTGACCCAGCTCTATCACAATGCACTAAGCTAAAGTCAAAATGTATTAAAGATCTAAGCATTAAAATAAAAACACTAAATCTCCTGGAAGAGAAAGTAGGAGGAACTCTTGAAGACATAGGGGCAGGCAAAGAGTTCATGAACAAATATTTATTCACACAGCAAACATTTGAAAGCATTAGCAACTGGGATCAACTCTTCTTGAGAAGTTTTTGCACTTCAAAAGAAATTGTCAACAAAGTGAAAAGACAACCCACAAGATTTGAAAAAATCTTAACCAATAAGCACTCAGACAAAGGTCTGCTGTCTAGAATATATAAAGAAATAAGATATATTATGGCCCTCAAGTTTAAAGACGCAATCCAGAAATGGGAATCTGAGATGAATACACACTTCTCAGAGGATGAAATTAAAGAAGCAAATAAATATATGAAAAAATGCTCCACATCACTAGCCATCCATGAAATGCAAATAAAAACAACACTGAGATATCATCTCACTCCAGAAAGAATAGCTATCATAAGGAAATCAACCAACAACAAATGTTGGAGAGGATGTGGGGAAAAGGGAACATTTCTCCACTGCTGTTGGGAACGCAGACTGGTACAACCATTGTGGAGATCAGTGTGGAGAATCCTCACAAAACTAGGACTGGCAATCCCATTCAAGCCAGCTGTCCCTCTACTGGGAATGTTCCCAGAGGAACTGAAAATATCATATCATAGTGATAAATATGTACCTATGTTTGTGCTTCTACATGATAGCAAAAGCTTGGAAACAACCATGATGCCCATCACATGTGGATGGTTAGAAAGATGTGATATTTTTATACAATGGAGTATTACTGAGCTATAAAGAATGATAAACATGAAACATTTATATTTAAGTGGATCCCACTTGAACATGTACTCATAAGTGAAATAAACCAGATACAATGTGCAAATATGTATAGTCTCCCTAGTATAAGATGTCAAAAGAAGAAATAAAAATAGAAATGTATAACAACAACTAAAAAAGAATTTAGTCAGATAGTTAGAGTAAACTGAACTGCACATGTTGCAGGGTAACAATCAGCTTCTCTTCTGGATGGTTAACAAGCTAAGTTTGCAGATGAAAAATTGAGAAATGCAAGGGCTACAAGGTCAGCCAACATTTTGGCCCTAGCCTTTCAAGGTCAGTGAAGACTCAGGACATAGGAGAACTTGTACTGTAATATCATGAAACTCAGCTATGCCCCAAATTTTGTGATCAAGGAGATAATGGAACCATAGAGGAATGTGATCGATGATCTATAGTGTGCCTATAGATCTATAATGTGCCTATAGGAGAGTCAAATGAAGAGAAAACTTTCTCTCAGGCTTTCACAGAGATCAAACTGGTCAAGCAATGGCCATGACTCATCCACAGGCTGACACAGACAAAGGATCTACAGAGTGAGTATGGGGTTACAGGATATACCCAAGGGGACTTGACTGACCTCATCAGATACAAAGGTTACATTTTTTTTATATAGGTCTTGCTTTATCTCGGTCTTAATCATCCAGCTGCAAAGCATAAAAACGAGGTATATAAAATAAGGCTATAATAATAAGTTGAGCTGTAAATGGCTCTAGTCAACAACTTTTTCAGATAACCCACTAATATTGTGGGCTGCTGGACTGTGTTGGATTGTTTTACTGAATTCAAGCAAGCACCTATAACAATTGAATGACAATAGAATACCCGTCTTTGACAGGACTAAACAAAAAAAAATGGGATACAAAGAAGAACCATTCTGAGTTTGTATAAACAGTACAGTTAGGATATATATGCATTACTTTTGCATAATTGTATGAGAAGAAAGATTTGCACTAATCATATTTGCACAGGATATCCTGTCTGCTTCTTGCACTATGGATAACTACTAGGGATATAACAATGCAAAAAGTATTAATTATTGAAACTGTACTATAATTCAGCTTTACAAAATAAGTATACAGCTATTTTCTGTTAATTCATTGATTACAGGCATCTGCTCTAATAGTGTTTGTAAATAGAATATCATGTATGTGCCTTGTACAACAACAAACCACTATGAAAACAGTATGCAATGTATTAATTGTTGGATCTGTCCTACTAATTTGATTTGAAACTGTCTCATTGCTACTTGTTCTTCAACAAAATTAAATTAAATTAAATTAAATAAGCAATATCATGGCTAAAATATTAGGTGGCTTGCTTATTTTCCATTAAATCAGAAAATGAAAATGAAAGGCAATGAAGGTGAAAAAATGGAAGAGAAAAAAAATAAAACTGAACATGAGAAGATATTCATTTGTAACTCTACAAGAAGACAATAAAGGTCATTTTATAAGAAGAGAATAAAAATTGTATGTGAGCATCTCTCAGAATTGATGAAAAAGTGACCTCAATTATAGGAGAGATAATTACCATGCTTTTGTATAAAATGAAAACCATCATGCGAATATTTTATTTAGATACAGATAATATTTTTTCAAGATGCTTTCTCTTCATACAGTAACTGTAATAACACAGTTTGCTTAGTAGCCATTTCTTAATTGTATGATATTAATTCCTCAGTTTATTATTTTTCTTCCAATGTAGCTATAAATGATAGCACAGAACTTTATGAAAAGCAGCCAGAATACTGTACATGAAGGTAATTGAAAATTGTAAATTATAGATTGTTTATTGTAATAATTTGTGTTATAAGTGTTTATTTGTATTAACCTTAGTTGTAGAATTACAACTAGTTAGCAATGCTAAGGACAATAGTTCTATTCTTCCTTTGAAATAACTCTAAATTATATATTAATCTAAAGGTGAAATACAAGAGTCAGCACATTTTATGCATGTTAATGGGATTGACTGGTGTGAGAGTAATATAAGAACTTTTAGAATATTATGTATTCTCATGCGCTATACAATGCAATGAGGAAATGGTAAAAGTATGTAAATGTGGGCTTCTCCCTAGGGAACTTCCAGTATGGGAAGGAGACAGGCTCATATGATGTAACTACAAAGTATACAAAATAATTAACGCAGAGAAGTGTAATGCAAGGTAAATTGTGTTCTTGCTGCTGCTTCTGCTTTATTATCTAAGTTATGTGCAAATGTATTTCTTATTTATCACCCTATTCTCACCTACCATTTACGTGGAAATTATCCTTTAAGATTCAGGTCAGAGACTTTGTTTTATCACAAGCCTTGATTACCTTATGCCATATGGATTTAAGTATTCTCTACCACTTTTCTAAAACATCCAGGTCACTGTATTCTAATTGTACATATATAGCCACTGCTAGGCTTAGTTCTTTGAGCATGGACAAGCTGCTTTATGTGTTTTTGTGCTCATGTTTGATTGAAGCACTAGGCACATGGTAATAACACAGCAAAATTTAACTGAGAAGAAAAGATTGTAGCTTGGGGGAACAGATAAACTACATAAAAAAGCAATCACATGAAAATAAGATAAGAATTCTAAATACTAAATAGGGTAGGATAACATATCTTGAGCTGTATCTTAACTAGACATTTAAGAAAATATAAAAATTCAGTTATGGGACAATTGAAAATTCAAAATTGGTCATCTTGTAAAATTCTGATTTGACTGTGTTTTTTGGTTGAATTGTTCTTCAGAGGAGGTTTGTTTTTTAGTTTTGGTGCTGAGGACAGAAACCAGGGCTTCCTTCCAGCTTGTTAGACAAGTGTTCAACTTCTGAGCCAAATGCCCAGCCCCACCTTGTGACATTTTGAACAAATGATTGAAGTGCGTTCTTTAGGAAAAAGAGAAAGAACTTTGAAAGAAGGTCTTGAAATGAAAGAAGACATAAGAAAAATGAAGAAACAGGTGTGTAAATCTGAGCAAGCAAAAGAAACATAACACAGTAATGGTGAATAACATGGACAAGCTAACAGAAGTTGAGGTTGAAGTAAGTAAAAAGAAATGATATGTAACAGTATAAAATGTAATTGGTGTAGAATTTTTTAAGATCTTTGTTTCTAATTTCCAAAAAAAAATCGTTATATTTTAGATATGCTTGATAAAGCTCAAGGGTAATCACTAAAGAATTAAAAAGTCATATAAGTCCTAGATCAAAAGATTATAAAATAAATTTTAAAATTTTGGGCTGGAGAGATGGCTCAGTGGAATAAGTGCTTCCCTGGCTAGTGCAAAGGCCTGAGTTCAACCCCTGGTTCTGCCAAAAAAACATAAATAAATAAAATAAAAATTCCTCCAAAGGAAGGCAAAAATAATAGAAAGAATACTTGGGCAGAATGGAAAACATACTGGAAATAATTCCATAAATACAAAAGACTGAACTTTTTAAGAGGTAGATGAAAACAATCATCAAATAGCAGAAGAATGCTTATAATATGGCCATATATATATATATATATATATATATATATATATATATATATATATATATATATATATATTTATCCTTTGAGGATCATAAAGTTACAATAAAAATAAGAGCATTTCCAAATGGTATATTTTTAATTGAGATCAACGTTTAGCTCACAAGTTCACTGGATTATTGTGTATGGTGCCCATTATTTAACTCTTCATTGATTTCATTTGCTAACATTTTGATAAAAACATAGATTATCTTTTATTCTGTTTTAAAATAAAGACATTATCAGATTCAGTAATATTTCATAACTTAATTTATACTCTCAGAGCCTTCTATACATTGTCATGGTGCAATTCTTTATATTTTGTTTTTTTTTAGGTTGCCTGCTGCATTTATGCTCGATATAGTTTGTCCAAATTATTACAAGATGACAGAGCAAAGAAACTAGTTCCATAAGTAGCATCTTAGAAATTGAGCTTTAGGCCTGAAAGATGAGGAATGGCCTCAGCTGCGGGAAAACAGGAATGTAGAAAACCATTTAAACCAGAGTCAGGTTACGAGACTGTTCTATCTTCCTACTGCTTGTTTTTTAAGGTGATGCTTTTCAGGAAGTACAGAGACTAAAGCGAATTTCCTTATTCTACTTTTGAACAGTGCATTCGGCACCATCGGTATTAAATGGCTCTATTTACCCGAAGGAGCCATAGAGGTTGTTATATTAGCCTTTGTGAGATAAATGACTTGTTACAACTCTCAAGTTTAACTATCGCAGAATTCCCTCTGTCTCCCCAATCCCTAGACTAGGTTGAGTGTTGACAGAATGTCCACTGAACTCACTGCTGAGTCCGACATCTAACACCGAATCGAAGGGCTTTCATTCCTCTCAATGTTTCTTTATTCTGAAATATATTCCTTCACTTTTTGGACACTAACGGAAAAATGATTTCTATTCTGTTTAATTTTCTCCACATTACTTTGGAAAAATGGTGGAAATATTTACGGAAGACTTTTGCAATGCAGTTTTAGTTGTGGTACATGGCTTATATGCCCTCAAACAGAGGGGAAATGACTGGGATAATAAAATTATTATTAGCTGCTGCAATCCAATAATAAGCTTAAAAAACTGTTTTAGGATACAAATCTGTGTAGGTAGTCTGTTGAAAGAGATA
>PVKA01047095.1:0-14518 GCA_004027165.1 Ctenomys sociabilis | reverse complement strand
CCGGTAATCCCAAAGCGAGGCAGTGAGACCGGCATAAAAAAATAAATCCTGAATTCTTAAATTGGTCATTATATCAGAAGAACAAGACTGCTTCCTGATCGTTGTTAACATGCTTTATCCAGAAAATACACTGCAAGTTATAAAATAACTTTTGAGATCGTCTGTAACTTAAAAAAATTTTTTTTTTAATAAAAGTTGCCTGATGTAAAATTTTGAGACTGCTTTGTAAAGGGTTGGGTTCCCTGGACCTAAATTTTTAAGTAAAGCATTTCTAGAAACCATACCTGGAAAAAGGAAAAAAACATACCTGAATCCCCAAAGCACTGAGTCCAAAGTGGGGCTTGGTAGGTTCTGGTAAAGAGGTTTCACGGGCAGACAAAAGCTGACATGAAGTGACTGATGGAAAATGACAGTAAGTGTACCAGTAGAGAAGCTCAGGGTGCTCTGTTTCTGGGGGTGGGGCAGTGGGCAGGGCAGGTAGGGGTGTTGCCAGGTAACAATCAGTTCTTTTCTTCCAGGATGTTCCTTCAGGAGGAAGCAGCACTAACAGTACCCTCAATCAAGATGAGTGGGAAGCCATCCCAATAAACACATTTTGGATATATCCTGTTTTATTGTCATGTTTAACTGCTAGAAAGTTCCGTACCTCCAGTATTGAGGGGCAGTCAGAAGAATGGAATAGTCATGTGGGGCAAGTAAGTGGGTAAATGGGAGTCTCTTTGACATGTTTTCTTAGTGACTTTGTAGTTGGTGCAGGGTCTGCAGGGTCTACAGTTCTCACTATGTAAATTGGATTTGTAGTGCTTCTCCCAAGTGCTGGGCTTACAGGCACACATCATCATACCACACCCAATCTCAAAGAACTGACTTTACAACACAGTCCAACACTTTTATTAAAACATCTTAAAACCCTGTGACTTTTTGAGAGCAGTGTTTCAGAATGGTAGTGTAGGAAATGTGGCTGGGCTTCCTGACTGGCTGGAAATCTTCATTCCCTGACAGTTGCAGGATACTCCTCCAACTTCTGGTTAGTGCCTTGTACTCCATACCCAGTGTGGAAGCCTGCCCCAGGAGCCTGGGGCTGGTGGGCTGGTGAAGGGTGAGGGAGAATTTGTGGAGGTGTAAAAACCTAGGGAAGATGATTGAATGATTAAGGTAAGCATGGCTATCTGAGCTTCTTAAAAAGTGGGATGGTAGTTTTTCGCTTTAAAACAATTTAACTGAAAGGCCATTTATAGTGATTTCCACTTATTTTGGTATCTTCAATAGGGATGTAGAGGATTTTCAAGTTCATATGAATGTTCAAGTCATTTGTATACACTGTGCACCTCTGCGAAAAGCAGCGAGAAAAACATTAAAGAGAAAGATCTGACTTGGGTACAGTGAGAACCTGCTTCAAATAACTTGTTTAAGGAGGGCCTGGAAAATGAGGCAGTAATTAGGGTGCTGAGCATAGGAATAGGTTCCAGCATGGTTCTCGCCTCAGGAAATGTACTTCTTTGGGTGAGGCAGGCCTGTGCTTTTTGTTTGGACTGTGGGGTGGAACCCAGGGCCTTGCCCTGAAAGGCAGGATATAGCTCCACTACTGAGTTACATCCCCAGCCCTGACTTTTTGATCATTTTCCTTGATACATTTCAGGAAGTTATCTGGACTGTTTACTTTTTTTTTTTTTTTTTAAATATTTTTTTGAGACAGGGTCCCTGAGGAGCTCAGGACTCATTTCCTTGACTACTCCCTTTGAAGATTTGCATGTATGTGGCCAAAAAGGAACTAACTACCCATGTTTTCTAAAAGGTCTAGAGAACTTATGCTGGATTCCCTTCCTCTTCCCTTCCTGTTTGTCATTTTGACAAATTACTGTAAAATGGCAGTTCTGGCCAAAAGGGGACAGTGGTTTACCTGGCTGTGGTGGTGGTGGTCTTACAGTCGGTACATAAATAACTGGAACGGTCTGTATCTTGTTTAGGAAAGCGTTGTATGCTAGAAGGAAGAGATGTCACAGAATGGAAGAAAGCCTTGATAATTGAGTCTAGGTATTGGCATGAGAAGTAATACCTCAGATTACTCTGCCCCTCTACCCATGGATTTAACCAACTACAGATTAAGAACTCTGCAGCCATTTTTACTGACTGTAGACTTTAGTTTGTCATTTCTTAAATAGTGTGGGTATTGACAATTTAAATTTGGCATTTTAAATAACGTAGGGATGATTTCAAATATATGGGAAGAACTAGTTTTTGGATGTTCTTAACCAATCTTCACAGTGAAAGACAGTTACAGCCTCATAAAACTAGGTGTTGGGGCTGGGGAGTGGATTAGTAAAATAAATGCCTGAGTTCAATCCCAGGTTCCGCCAAAAACAACTAGGTGTTACAGTGTTACAAAATTTTTTATTCCACTTAACCTTTTATCATTTTACTAAAAGATGAGACAATGGGGGTGAAGTCAGTAGCGATATGTTTTACTTGGATCATGTCTAGCCATGAACTGGAGCAAAAGCATTTTGGTTTTAGCTTTTTATTTTTAATGTAAATAGTACAGGGTCTCAGATTTGTAGTGATCCTGTTTTTCAGCTTCCTAAGCACTGGGATTACAAGGTGTGTGCCAGTCACTGAGCAGTTTCCTGGGGGGCAGGGCCAGCGTGGCACACTGATCTCATCCCTGTATCTGCTTAAGCAGGTGCTTTTAATCCATTGAGCTATCTGCTGGCTCTGGTTTTAAGTTTTTGAGACAGGTTGTGGCATTCAGACTGGTCTTGGACTCCTACAGTCTCCCACCATGCCTAAATGCTGGCATTACACGCCTGTGCTACCACATGCAGCCAAAAAGAGCTTTTTTTTTTTTTAAATGTATCTGGGGAATGAACTCAGACCTATAATATTTGCTAGGCAAGTGCTTACTCTACTGAGCTATCTCCCCAGCTCAATAGCCTTTGTTTTATTTATTTTTTTTTGGCGGAACTGGGGATTGAATTTAGGACCTTGTGCTTTCGAGGGAAGCACTTATTTTACTGAGCCATTGCCCCAGCCCTCAAAAGGAGATTTTTGTCTTGAGATGAGTGATTTCCAATTAAGTGGTGGCACAGTTTGGTAATGAGTGGGAGAGGACCTTTAATCTAGGTGACTGGGCTGGGAAGGCCAACTTGGGTATTCATTTTTACCCCTATGAGGTTTGTGACATAGTCAAAGTCCACAGCACTGAATATAGGATGCCTTACCTAGAAAGATGAAAGCTGTGGATGCCAGCACCACAAAGAAGGTAAGAAAGATCTGGTAAGAGCCAGTCAGTCGGTTGAAGATACCTGAGTCTTCATATTTATCTGTGTGTTGGCCATAACAAGACAGTGGTTATTTTTTTGTCTTTGAGACAGGATCTTGCTATGCAGTGCAGGTAGCCCATGCTGGTCTCAGACTTGCAATAATCCTGCCTCAGCCTCCCAAGTACTGGGTTTGGGAGCTGGCTCAGTGGAATAATTGCTTCACTGGCAAGTACAAGGTTCTGAGTTCAATCCCCGGTTCCACCAAAAAAGAGAAAAAGTACATACCAAGTACTGGGTTTATAGGTGTGGTCTACCATGCTTGGCTTTTTTGGTGTTTTTGTTTTTTGTTTGTATTTGCTGCAGGGTCTATAGGGTCACACTACATAGATTGGAGTCAGTGATTGTTCTAGCTTCCCAAGCACTGGGATTACAGGTGCATACCACCACGCCCAGTGTCTGTCATCTCTGCCTGGCATGGTTGGGATCTAGCCCCAGCTGCTGTGCTCTGCCTAAGCAGGTGCTTTAGTCCACTGAGCTATCTGGCTAGTCCAGTCCTTTGGTGTTTTGAGACAGGGTCTTGCTGTGTATTATGGGATGATCTTGGACTCACTGTGTAACTCATGCTGGCCTTGAACACTATGATCCTTATTTCTTCCTCAGTTTTTTTTTTTTTTTTTGTCTGAGACAGGGTCTCACTTTGTAGTTCAGGCTGGCCTTAAGCTCACTTTGTAGCTCAGGCTGGTCTCGAACTCACAACAATCTTCCTGCCCCAGCCTCCCGAGTGCTGGGATTACAGGCCTGTGCCACCATGCCCGGCTCTTCCTCAATTTTGAAAGATAGTTTGGTAGGATACATTGGTCTAAGTTGGAGGTTGTTTTCTTTTAGATCTTGAAATCACTCTTTAAGTTCTTGGCATGAGGATTTGTGTTGAGAAATCAGCTGTGATTCTAATAGCTTCCCTATTTCAGCCTACCTCTTGAGTGCTGGGACTACTGCGTACTACTACACCTAGCTACAATGATTAATAACATGGCATAGGTTATCTTTGAAAATGTGCTTGGTTATAAAAGTACCTAGCAACAGTACTTAAAACCTACACTAGGGCCAGCCAGATAGCTCTGGATTAAAGCACCTGCGAAGGTGGGAAGAGTTTGATCCGGCTCGTGCCCCCCAGGGCATGCTGAAATGGATTGAGACTGGACATGGTGCCTAAAATCCCAGCATTTGGGAAGTTGAAAAACAAGGGACTAGGGGCTGGGACAATGGCTCAATAGAATAAGCGCTTGCCTGGCAAGCATAAGGGCCTGAGTTCAATCCCCAGTTCCGCCAGAAAAAAAAATACAAGGGATTAAACTCAGGACCCTGAGATTGCCACACAGATGCTTACTCTTGTTTTTGCCAGGCAATTAGACTGCTGAGCTATCTACCAGCCCCCTTTTTGAGACCATATTTCACTGTGCAGTTCAGGCTGACCTTGAACTCACTTTGTAGCCTGGGCTAACCTTGAATTTGTAGCAGTCCTCCACCTTCCAAGTGCTGAGATTATAAGCATGTGCCTCCAGACACAGCTATCCTTTTCTTGTCTTGTTTATTTTTTGTTGGAACTGGGGATTGAACTCAGGCCCTTGTGCTTGCCAGGGAAGTGCTTATTCCACTGAGCCATCTCCCTGGCCCGGTCTTACTATTTTTTTTTTAAAGTATGAAATTTAATTAGTGATAGGAAAGCTAACTAAAGGTTCTAATACTCTTGGAATAGAGGTCATCCCTGGCTACTTTGAGCAGTCTTGGTCAAGTGGCTGAATGTTTCCCATTAACAAAATAGTGAATGATATGTTGTATTTCCTTCCCTCTTCCAGGTTAGAACTGTAAGCCCCGGGTGCTCACCTGCATTAGGTTTACCTTTCATAGCTCCCACTACCACAGCCTCACTCTGCCTAGTGAGTGCACAGGAGATGTTAATGAACACAGGGAAGGCCATCTGCTGGAAGGCAGTGAAGTTGGCCACCAGGACAGGGTAGGTGGCCAGGCCTGGGGAGTGCCTGTGTTCAGCGACTGCCAGAACCGGGGAGCTAGGGAAGACCTGTGGGAAAAGGAAATCTTTCAGGAATGGGTCAAGTCTCAGACGTAGAGTTGTCAGGATCTGGATTTCAAGCCCAGCATGCTGGTGCACACTTGTAATCCCAGCATTTGGGAGCTGAAGCAGGAGATAGTTGAGAGTTCAAGACCAGCCCTGGCTACAAAGTGAGCTCAGTCCAGGCTGAACTGCATAGCAAGACCCTGTCTTAAAAAAAAAAAAAAATCTGGATTGCTAGGCAGCCAGTAGACACTAAGTCACTGACTTTGACTTCAGAAATATTGAAGGGGTCTATGGCCATACCACCCTGTACATGCCCATGAGATAGCCATCTAAATCACCTGCTTAGGCAAGCGCAGGGATAGGGGCTACTGTTTGGTCCCTGGCACCACATGTCATGCCAGGTTTGCCCCCAGGGTGTGCTGAGCCAGCCATAAAGTGAGCTGTGAAGAACACAGTTCATGGGCAAAGTGACAGAGACTTCTCAGAGTAGTACAAATGGCCAAGAAATATGTCAAAGGGAAATCCAAATTAAAACAACACAGATACCACCTTACTCCAGAAAGAATGGCCATCATCGTGGAATCTGAATGATGCTGGTGAGGGTGTGGGGGAAATGGACCCTTGTACACTGTTGGGAGTGTAAAAGCACAAACCCTATGGAAATCAGTATGGGCATTCCGCAAAAAAGTCCATCTGACCCAGCTATTCCCTTTCCTGCTATCTTGTCCCTGCCCTCCCTTTCTGGTGACAGTTTCACCATGTATCCCAGGCCAGCCTTGAACCCATGACAATCCTCCTGTCTCAGCCTCTTGAGTGCTGGGGTTACAGGTGTGTGCCACCATGCCCAGCTCTCCAAGATTTAAAAGACAGAGATACATGGGTTCTATGTTTATAGCACAACTCATAATAGCCAAATTGGAAAGTAGCTTATATGTCTCAAATAGATAAAACATGTACCATAGCACCTAAAGGCATTTGAAGATGAATAAATGTACTTTCAGGTTATAATACTAAGAAATCAGATACAAGTTTAAATGTCACCTAGTTTATATGGTAAAACAAGATACAAGCTGGGCATGGTGATACTTGCCTGTCACCTCAGCATTCTGAAAACTGAGGCAGGAGAATTGCTATAAGTTTGAAGCCAGCCTGGGCTACATGGTGAAACATGGTTTCACCTCAACCAAAAAACAAGAAGCTTAAAATAAGACAGTCGTGGTGGCTCATGCCTATAATTCCAGCATTGGTATTTTACTGAACCATCTCCCTGGCCCCTGGTACAGGGTTTTGCTATGCGGTTCATACTCCTGTCTCAGCTACCCCAGTGCTAGGATTAAAGGATGGGCCACCACCCCTGCTTTTGGGGCTGGCACTGTGCACCCCAATGTTACTGGGCCAGCCCTGCACGTTGTAGTGGGGATTGAACCTGGGTCTGTGCACTTGCCAGGCAGGTGCTTAGACCACTGACCTATCTCCCCAGCCTGAAGGTTCTTTTAAAGAGACAGAAACTTGTGACCTAGATTTTTAATTCTTCTGGCACTGTAAAGGGAACATGTTTGTATCATTTAGCTATTTCCTATACTGGTGTTTTATCAGGTCACCCAGTAAATTCCTTTACCTTGGGAATGAGAATGATAAATCTTTCTAATCCCTAGCCCCCATTTCTGTTTTGGTTTTGACCCTGACATACCTCTAGGTTCTCAAGAACTCTGTCTACTCCCTGTATTCTTAGCACAGCAGTGTTTAGCGTGTGGCTGAGGAACAGTTGAGACTGGATGATGTAGAAGGCAGGGGTGAAAGGAATGAGGATTCTCTGCATCCCATACTTCGTGCTGTTGCTGATGAGCGTGGCCCAGCCATACACTGAGGTGTCGGCCATGCTGAGGGCTTGGAGCAGCTCCTGTGACTGCGGTCTAACCTTGATCAGGCAGACATAGACCCCTGAAAAGGAGCAAAAGTGGCAGGCAGGTCCAGAGGCTCTAAGGAGTGAATTGAATTAGGATGGGGAGGAAAAAATGGTGATGTGTGAACTCAGCAAGAGAGTGGACACAGCTTTGGAGTATCATGTGTCACCACACTGTTGGCCACCATGGGGTGGGTAGTGCAGGAAGAGAAAAGTATGCCTGGGAACCCAGTGCGGAACTAGAGGGTCAGTACTGCCATGTCAGTGTGTCAGGGAGGGTTAAATAACATGATTTGGGCTGGTGATGAAGGACCGAGGATACAGATTGAAGACGGATGTTGAGCATGATTTAATAATTTCTTTATCAAGCTTTTTTTTTCCAGGACTAAGCATCAAACCCAGGGCTTTACTCATGTTGGATAAGAGTCCTACTATTAAGCTACCTCCTCAGCCCTGAAACTACTTCATTCTTTCTTTTGCAATGCTGGGGATGGAACACAAGGGCACTACCACTGAACTATATCCCAGTACTTTTAAATTTTATTGTCTTGCATTGTTGTCCAGACTCGTTGCCTAGGCTGGGTTTGAACTCACACATTCCTGCCATGGCCTCCTGAGTAATTGGGGCAACAGGTCTGTGCTGCTGTGGCTGGTACCCCAGTTATTCTTCCAGACAGGACTCACCATAGGCTGGCCTTGAACTCACTGGGATCCTCTTTCTCAAAACCCTGTCTCAAAAAGACAAAAACCAAAGAAAAACAAACTCAACCAGGATGGTGGCACATGCCTATAATTCCAGCATTTGGAAAGCTGAGACAGGTAGATTATTATGAGTTCAAGGCCAGCCTGAGCTACGTAACATGATCCTGTCAAACAAAAAAAAGGTGGGGAGGAGGCCAGGGGTTCAGTAGAAGAGTGCTTGCCTAGCATTCGTGAGGCCCTGGGTTCAGTCTCTAGAACCACAAAGACAAATGAACAAAAACTGAACAGACAATCCAGACCTACATTGAGCAAGTGGGGAATAACAGATAAAAAAGCAAATTGTAATAGAAAACCGCAGATTTCTGGGAGGCATGCATTAAGTTTGTTGAATGGATTGAACCAAGATGTGGATGGGGAAGATTCTGTGCTTATTTATCAGACAAAACTGGAAACATACATACAATGCAATAAATACAAATGGGAAAATATTCAACTGGTGGGCCTTACCTCTCTCCACGCTGAAATCTGAGTGGACGTGGAAAACTTTACTTGCTGGAATGTTTAGTAGTGTATTACTAAACTGCACATGGCACAGCACGAGGGACTCTGGAGAGAGGACTTCTGTAATGGCCAAGGCCTGATTTGGGGTGCAAGAGCCTAATAAACAGAAAAGAGGTAAATGACCACTACTAGGAATTTGTAAAAGGGGAGATCATTATGGGGGTCATTTTGGTACAGAAAAACACACAAGCTGAGTGTGGTAATGCACACCTGGAATCTCTGCATTCTAGGAAGCTTAGGCAGGAGAACTGCAAATCTTAGCCCCACTTGGGTAACTCAGCAATTTATCAGAGCTATTTCCCTGGCCTTTTCTCTTTTTTTATTTTAACTTTCCTCCCTCATTTTAGGCCCAGCATTATTACTATTATTTTTTTTTTTTCTGGTATTGGAGATTGAACTCAGGACCTTACCCTTGCCAGGAGGTGCTTATGCCATTGAGCTATCTCCCTGGCCCAGGTCCAGCATTATATTTCAGCACTTTACCCATAAAGTAAAAAAGGTTGAAGGTCTAACTCAGTTTGAAGGGTCTGGGTTCAATTCCTAGGACTACCAAAAATCTGAAAGCAACAAAAATACATAATACTCCAGGCTGGGAGTATAGCTGGGGTAGAGTGTGTGTTTTGTCTTGCAGGTGCAAAGCCCTGTGTTCTATCCCAAATATTACACACATGCACACGCATGCACGCATGGATGAAGCCTCACAGATCGCTATGACACATTTGTTAAGATGGAATCAATTTTAAAATAAAGGAAGCCATACATGCTGGCATTCACCTGCAATTCCAGCTACTCAAGGCTGAGCGACTAAGATCACATGTTCAAGGCCAGCCTGGGAACAGAGTACAACTGTCCCAAGAAAAAGAGAAGGAAGCCTATATTACTAGCCTAACAGGGAAGTGAATTCAGGGAAGATGGGAAATGGGAAACAATTGCCCAGATCTAGAGCTAGCCCTTGCCTTTCATATTGACATCATTTCTGCCAGTTGTGATGAAGAGTTTGAATACAGTTGAGTTGGGGCTGTTGGTGAGAGAAGTCCTGAGGTCATATGTAAACGTCAGTCTTGATGATGCCTTGACTGTCACCTGTCAGTGGACCAAAGGAAAATGTCTCTGTTCTGTGGCGAACCTGATTCCCTCCCTTTCCGCCTTTTAAAAATTTATTTAACCCGACTAAGTGCCTGCTTTGGCAAGTGCAGCATGAGGATTCGATTCCTGGTCCTGCATGCTACACCAGCCTCGCCCCCAAGGTGTGCTGAGTCCTGGCATGGTGGTGCACAATTGTAATCCCAGGGCTGGGGAGGCTGGAAACAGGAAGTTCACTATGAGTCCAAGCTGCACAGTGAGACCCTGTACCAAATACATAAATAGATTTATGCATATGACTAGCAGGAAGTGTGAGGTAAAGTGTCATACCTAAAGTCAAGCTTGAGCCAAAAATCCTCTAATTTTTTTTTTTTTTTTGGTGGAACCGGGGATTGAACTCAGGCCCTAGCACTTATTCTACTGAGCCACTCCCCAGCCCCCAAATACATAAATAGAAAAACATTATTTAACCCAAAACAAAGATCACACAAATACAGCTTGACTTTTTAGTAATTACGTATCAGAGCCACAAACCATTATTTTTTGTGTGCATGAGATAGGGTTTCCCTATGCAGTACACAGGATGGTTAAAAATAAAACCCAACCCCCTTCAGTTGTTAGTTCATCTCACCTAATCAAAGGTCTCCCTGCAACAGTTCTCCCTACTCTTAGAATTTTCCTTCTCTATTGAATCATTCTCAATTTATTATTCCTACCATCTTTATTTCTTTTTTTTGTACACAGGGTCTCACTATGCAGCCCACATTCATAGTGATCCTCCTGCTTTCTGCCTCCCTAGTGCTGGGATTACAGGGGCGTGCCACCACGCCCGGACTCCAATCGCCGGCTCAGCGCACCGGAAGGCGGGGCCGGCACGGCAAGCGGAAGCAGGGATCGAACCCTGGCTGCTGTGCTTACCTAAGCAAGCGCTTAGTCCGCTGAGCTATACCGCCGGCCCTCCTGCCATCTTTAGAAAGCAAATTCTCTGTGCAGCTCAGCATACCAAGGGGCAGGGCCACCTTGGCATGTGCTGGGGATCAAACCCTGGCTCCTGTGCTTGCCTAAGCAGGTGCTTGTCCAGTGAGCTATCTCATTGGCCCTTTCTTCTTTTCTTGAGACAGATTCTTATGTAGTTGGAACTTGCTACACAGCCCAAAGTGGCTCAAACTCGTGATCCTCCTGTCTCAGCCCTGTGATTGGGATTACAAATATATGTCATCACACCTGGCTTTGAATCGCTTTCGATTTGCTCACAATCTGTACCCCTTGAGAAGATTCTATGAACTCTACCCATAAGATGTATCTAGAATCTGTTTTGCTTCTCACTAACTCCTCCGTTCCTATCCTTGGCCATCATATTTCATCTAGAGTAGTGCAATAGATCCCTAAATGCTCTTTCACTGGCTATTCTTGCCTCTGTTATCTGGTATCAACCAGTGATCAACATAATCTGGTTTAAAAAGTTTTTGTGAAAGCCGGGCGTGGTGGTGCATGCCTGTAATCCCAGCACTCGGGAGGCTGAGGCAGGAGGATTGTTGTGAGTTCGAGACCAGCCTGAGCTACAAAGTGAGCTTAAGGTCAGCCTGAACTGCATAGTGAGACCCTGTCTCAAAAAGACAAAAAAAAAAAAAAAAAAAGTTTTTGTGAGAGAAGGCCTCACTGTATAATTCTAGTCTCTCCCTCCCTCCCTCCCTTCCCTTTCTCCTCCCTCTCTTTCCCTCTTTTTTCCTCTCCCTCTCTTTCCCTCTTTTTTCCTCTCCTTCTCTTTCCCTCTCCTTTCTGCTTTTGAGATAGGATCTGGCTATGCAGTTCAGGCTAGCATTGAGTTCACTTTGTAGCCCAGGCTGGTCTGCAACTCCCAACAATCCTGCCTCTTCAGGCTTGGGAATAAAGGTGTGTACCACCATGCCTGGCTCAGGATCTCTTAAAACAGAACTCAGAGCAGTCCTTCTGCTAAAGCATCATGAGTGCTCTCTGTGCTCTGATAAAGTTCCTATCAGGCTTGTACTTAGGAGCAGTATCTCTGTAGGATGTTTTCTGTATGGAAACAGCCACACCAGGTCCCAATGTAATCAGGGTTACCTCTCGGTATGTTCTCACTACTCCTAAGATGTCATGAAAAATCACTGTGGTTCCGGGACTCCTGGCCACTCCAACTCCAGAGACAATATCTATCTGTAGAATATTATCATTAGAAATCATCCATATTCCAGGTTCACCTGGAAAAAGTCAAAAGAAAGCACCAGGCTACAACCTTCATATCACACACTTTACCTTTATTTTTTGGGTTTTTCTTCTTCTTTTTTTTTTTTTTTGGTGGAACTGGGAGTTGAACTCAGGCTGTTGTGCTTGCCAAGCAAGTGCTTATTCTACTGAGCCCTCTCCTCATCCCCCGCCCCCTGAGTTTTCTTTTTTGAGGCAAAATTTCACTATCTACTTCAGCTGGCCTTGAACTTACTATGTCACCCAGCGATTCCCTGCCTCAGCCTCCCCAGTGCTGGGATGGCAGGCACATGCCACCACACCTGGATCGCTGTATCCTTAAACTCCACAGAGTAATCAAGACCATTTGCCCTCATGAAGGCTCTTCTTTCTTTCCAAGAAGGACACATGTTAGAGAATAAATGATTTCTGAATGGTACCTGCCCTTTAACATACCATAACAGGAAAATAAAGACCGGCTGTAGACTTCCAGAATGACCAGGAGTGTAACTTCTCTTTAGGAAAAAGAAAAACTCTGCATGATTAAAACTTTAAATTTGCTTTAAGGAATGTGCTTTCAGCTAGATTGCTGCCTGTAGGGAAGTGATAACTGGCAGAGGAAGGGTTTGTTTATTCTGTCTTAAATCTCATGGTGATAACCCCAGGTGCAAAAGATCAGGCTAGATTACTAATTACATAATTGCTGCACCTGGGTTGCTTGCAGTCAATTGCAGGATTGAGGAATCTGGCCTTGGCCAAATAGAGACACCTTTGTGTCATGTCCAAAACATGTGAATATGAACTCAGGCCAGCTTTTTTTTTTTTTTCCTGTATTGGGGATTAAACTCAGGACCCTATGCTTGCCAGGCAGGCCTTTATTCTACAGAGCTATTTCTCTGGCCCTTTTTTTTTTTTTTTTTTTTTAAACTTTCCTCCCTCATTTTATTTTAGGCCCAGCATTATTATTATTATTTTTTTTTTTTTTTCTGGTATTGGAGATCGAACTCAGGACCTTACCCTTGCCAGGCAGGTGCTTATGCCATTGAGTTATCTCCCTGGCTCAGGTCCAGCATTGTATTTCAGCACTTTACCCATAATTCTCAGAAGAGCTTGCAAGCCAAAGCCTCACACCAGCTGGCTGCCCTTGGTGCAATGAGGGCAGTGTGTACCACTATGGGGTGTGTTAGCTGCAAGTCCAAAGAGTTCACATTCCCAAGGACTCATTCACTGTGGTTTTTCCTGAACACAATAGTATTTCTTAGGACAGAAGTGCTTTGTTGATCAAGAATACAGTGTAGGGGACTGGGAGATAGCTCAGTGATTTAAGTGCCTACCTGGCAAGCATAAGGACCAGGGTTTAATCCCTGGTACCACATGCCACACCAGCCTGGCCCTAGGTGTGTGAGCCAGGTGCCAAGACCAGGTGTGATGGTGCAGGCCTATAATCCCAGCACTGGAGAGGAGGTTGAGACAGGAGGATCACTATGAGTCCAAGCTGTGTAGTGAGACCTTGTATGAAATACAGAAAAGGCTGGCCAGATAGCTCAGCGGATTAAAGCACCTGATTAGACAGACACAGGGACTGGGGGTTTGATCCCTGACCTGCCTTGCCAGTCTTGTCCCCAGGGCATGCTGGGACAGTGATTGAGACTGGGTGTGGTGGCATGTGCATGTAATCCCAGTACTTGGGAAGTTGAAAACAGGAGAATCACTATGAGTCTGATCTGTGTAGTGAGACCCTATACTAAATACATTTTAAGAGAGAGAGAGAGAAAGAGAGAGAGAGAGAGAGATTCTTTTGGACCCAGGAAGGATCTGAAGTGAAAATTGAAGCCCATGGAGAGAGTGAAGAGAAAAACTTCAAACTTGTCCTTAATTTTTTTTTTTTTTTTGTACCAGGAATTGAACTCAAAGTCTTGTGCATGCCAGGCAGGTACTTGTGCCACTGAGCTATATCCCCACCCCTAAAACTTAAATGAATAAGAAGGAGGTAGTAGGTTCTTCTACCTTAGTCAGAACCCACTACATGGAAGGAGTGATTTAATTAGTGGACATATGGAAAGACACAGCACTGGCAGGGAACAGTGGATGTGGATGTGGAGGACTGCACTATCTGGGGGTGAGTGCGGCTGCATCCGATCTTCTACAGAAGAGAGAGTGATTGACGGGGAACCATGCAGAACAATTACTGGTTCTATCTAGCAGCTTCCAGCGGAGTTCAAGCCCGAAGAAGGTATGCTGACAGCCTGCAGCTGAACAGAACTGGTCTCAGCCTCACAGCCAGAAATTTCAGGGGAAATAAAGGTGCAGTCTCACTAAGATTATCCTCTGCAGGGCTGAGGAGATAGCTCAGTAGAATAAGTGCTTCTCTGGCAAGCACAAGGACATGAGTTTAATCCGTGGTTCAGAAAAAAAAAAAAAATTATCCATTGCCCTACCATATTCATGGTTACCTGTTTGTCATTTTCTTTCTTTTCTTTTCTTTTTTTTTTTTTTTGCAGAACCAGGGATTGAACTCAGGTCCTTGTGCTTGCCAAAGAAGCACTTATTCTACTGAGCCATCTCTCCAGTCCTCAGTTTGTCATTTTCTAGGCTGTGTTGGATGCTACTGTTACTGCTGATTTAGCCAAAGAGACATAATGGTTCTACCCAGCTTTTCTTTCTGGTATACCAAGACTGCAGTGAAGTAATTTACTTTAATCCCCGGCTTCACCAAAAAAAAAAAAAAAA
>PVKA01047094.1:0-14518 GCA_004027165.1 Ctenomys sociabilis | reverse complement strand
TAGCACTAAAAGCCGACATAATATCCTGTCCAACCACCATTAGTGCAGATCTTGCCTCTCATAGAATTATGTAGAAGCACAGCGTTATCTATCCCAACTGTACTGTCTATACACACACATCCTGATTTTTTCTTTCTACAACCGTTCCTTTGTCTACACCTGTCAAAAGTGGGCACTCCATTGACATTCAACTACCTTAAGTGCTTGAACTCGACACCACAATCCAACACAGTCCAGCATTCTGCAACCATAGGGAGTTATTCAAAGAAATTGTAGACCATATCCATTTACAGCTCAGCTTAATATTGCAGTGAGTAAGATTGGATGAGGACAGCTGTCATGTTTTTGCTTGATAGAAATTAGCATGAACATTTTACATCAATTCAGGATAGCATGGCAGCCCCAACAGCACAACTGAAGACATTTATGAACTAGGACTTTCAGAGATGCTTTAGAAATGATGGTGTGTTTGAAATGACAGGGAATATTTCAAGGGAGATTTATGGTGATGTGTCTTCTACTACAAACTTCTTAAAATTTCAGCATTCATCATAAATGTTAATCATACCTCTTCAGAAGGATTTTTCTTTTGCTGGCTCAGGATGTTGTGGACTTTATTGGTGATCCAGATTTCAGTGTAATACCTGAAATAGGGGCTCGGTAGAAGATTTAGAAAGGAAGGCATGGGAGCTCCAGCTTTATACAGCAAAGAGTCACAAAGTAGGAAAAGAACTATCAGGAGGAAGGACAGGGAACATGCGGGCTAGGATCAATGCAGGGACTGGGACAGCCACAGTAAAGAAGAAAGCATCATTGTGCTGGCAGTTTTAAATTTCAGCATTCATCATAAATGTTAATCATACCTTAACATTAAGGGCAGGTCTGGTAAGGCATGAGGAACTGGGGATTAAGCCACAGAATCCTGAGCCTGACTGCTTTGCTTATCTGACACTTAAACAACTGAGCTAATGGGCAGCCACCCCCTCCCCCACAATTTTTTTTTTTTTTTTTTCTGTATTTTAGGGAAAAGTTTACAGGGTGTTCAGAGTCTCACTACTAGATCAGAATCATAGTGATTCTCCTGTTTATAGCCTTCAAAGTGCTGGGATTGCTGGCCTGCACCACCACACCCAGTGTCAATTGGCTTCTCAGCATGCCCCAGGGGTGGGGCTGGCATGGCAGGCCTGGGGATCCCCTGGTCCCTGCTCCTGCTTGCAGGAGCTTTAATCTGCTGAGTATTTGGCCAGCCCCAATCATACCTCTTAATGAAGCTTCATTCTTGATCCATCAAGTCTTCCCGGCACTTCAGCATTATTCTGGACATTCATTTCCCTCTGCTTTGGTACAGAATTTTCAGTAATGAAAGCATATTAGTTTCCTTTTTTCTCTCCTCCGTCTTCCCACTAACTAACTGCTTGTAGGAAGTCTTTTCACACAAATCTATTTTATAATAGCAAACTTGCTTATGTAATTCCTGTTCCTTTCTTTCAGGCTCAGAAAAATTTGAATTTAAAAAAAAAGAACTCTGGATTTTTTCAGTAAAAAACAAATGCTCTACATATTTAATAGGATGGAAAAGAGAATAGAGAATGACTATCATTAATCTCATTTACAAATGAACTCACTCAAACTAACTTCATGTTTCCTATGAATTTAAGTAAGGAGACATAAAAGAGCAGTGTGTTGGAGTGCCGGCACAGTGATGCTTTCATCTTTAGCATGGCTGTCCCAGGCCTTGCATTGATCCTAGCATGATAACTCTCCCCTCCCCTCTCCTGCCCTGCTGTTTCCTCCCCTCCCTTTCCCTCCCCTCCTTTTGGGTGCTGGGAACTCAGGGATTTGCACTAGACTACATTTTCAGGACTTTTCATAATTTAGTTTAGTTTTTTGAGACAAGGTCTTGCTATGTAGTCCTGTCTGGTCTTGAACTCTCTATGTAACGCAGGGTGGATTCCAACACATGGTGATCCTCCTACCTCTGCTTCCCGAGTGCTGAATATTTTACTTTTTTAGAGATTCTTTTTTTTTTTTTTTTTTAAATTTTTGGTGGAACCGGGCATTGAACTCAGGCCCTTGCACTTGCCAGGGAAGCACTAATTCCACTGAGCCATCTCCTCAGCCTCTCATATTTTATTTTGAGTCATGGTCTTGCTAAGTCACTAAGTTACCCAGGCTAGGCTTGAATTTGAAATCCTGCCTCAGCCACTCAGAGAGCTACAGTGAAGGCATGAATTACTATTCTCAGCTCCATCTTTAAATGGGTTAAAGCCCATGTTTTCTCACTTTCATGTATTATTTGACAACACTTTTTATGCATCATTGACCACCTGTTCCAGGGTTACCACAGAACAACTGGATTCTGAAATTTTAGCCAGAAAAAATCAACTACTCAATGACTAAATTTCATATTATTTCAGGAAATAGACCTCAGACTCACCTAAGTATGTACACCTAACAACCAGAACAACTTACAGAAAGTACACTAGTGAATGGAGCCAAGCTTTAAGAATCCATTAACTTTGAGTTGCTTTTGGCTGCTGGTAACCAGAGGCCTGATTTGAGTGCATTGTGCAGACAAGGCGCACATTCTTTAACATCAAAGTTCCCAAAGCCAAGCTGTATAAGGTTTGCCTGATAACCCTGGCCACCAGGATGTGGATGTCTCCCTTCTCTCTACCTCATTTTCCACAAGGTAACTGCCCTTGTTTAGCAAAGCCTGAACCAAGTCTCCAGATCTCTGTGAAGCTCAGAACAGGGAATAAAGACACTGCCTTTGTGGACCAGAGAAGTCAGGAACATTTCCAATGAAAGAGCAGAAGTTGGAACCCGCTGGATACAGTCATTTTTGCACATGTCTTTATACATTCATCAGATTACCGATATATCAAAACTATCTTGATAATATTTTGAAATTACTCTCTTAAGAAGCTGTGAATCAGTCATCTAGGAGAACATTAGTCTCTCTGAGTTTCCCTGGTAATGACCTTGTCTCTCTCTGTCTTCATATCCTCTCTTCTGCTTTCTGTCAAGGCTTAGTTTCAAGATCATAGAAACATTTGATCACCCATAAAGCCGAAACCTCTCCAGTCACACTTGTACTTAAAAATTAGTTTTCAAAGACATCCAAAGTGAGTCATCATGATTAGTTTTGAAAAATTTTGGATAAAATGTATTACTCAATTAATATGTTTTGTATTTATTAGCAGTTATTTTTTCATGTTTACTGGTCTTTTGCATTTCTACTGGGAAATTTTGCTTACCTAACTTTGCCTATTTGAAAGCTGATGTGTTTGAGTTTGTTTTTTCGGTTCATAAAAATGTCTCTATGTGTTGGGGATGAAGCCCTGGAGGGAGCCCATGGAAGCATTGTTGACCTTCGTGTAGTTTGCTGCTATCTTATCAGGCAGCTCTTTTGCTCAAAGGTATGCCTTTCAAATCTTATGAAGCAGTGGGACTGGAGGGTGAGAGCTGCCACTCAGACTGGAAGAGTAGATACTATCTTATAGCTCAGTCCTGGGCCTCCCTTCACTTAATCCTCTACCTATGCAAGGTTCAGGCCCCTATCACCCTGTGGACATGCAGAGGAAGTCTGCAAAATTGCAGGGATTTTTTAAAATAGCAAAGTACCACTAGTTGGTTACCACAAGTAACTTAATGGAGAGTTATATGGAAACTTCAGAAAGATTTCTTCCGAGACCCTTTCCACTACTGGGTCAGGTCAGCCTCCCTTCTCAGGTGCAGCCACCTACCTGTCCTAGCACAAAACAAGACAATTTCATCTCTTCAAGAGCACTTTGTACTTCTGTATCACAAATTTCTAGATGCCACCCTTCTTGAGTCTAGGGTTTCTCCAACATTGATTGTGGAAGAAGGAACCAGCAATCTGGATAGTCGATCATTGTATTGGATTGTTAGATTGCTATCAAATTTCCAGATACTGAGTGGCATGAAAACAAACAAACAAGTTCTCTAATAATTCTAGAGTTCAGAAGTCCCCAACTTAAGATGTTAGCAGTGTTGGTTCCTTTTGAGAGAGAACCTGTTCAACGCCTTTTCCCAGTGTTTGGTGATTCCTAACAGTGCTTGGTGCTATTCGGCTTGCAGATACAGTGCTCCAGTCTCTTCCTCTGGCTTCATATTGTCTTTCCCCTTGGTTCAATGCCTTTTCTTCTTATAAGAACATTTGTACTTAGATTTACAGTCCACTTGGATAATCCAAGATGGTCTTATTTGAGGATTCTTAGCTTACTTATATCTGCAAAGCTCCAATTTCTAAATACATAAATTCACCTTTGGAATTGCCGGGCAGAGGTATCTTTAGCAAGGGTCCATCCACTCCATGGTAGCCATCCTGGAAGGAGCTCACCAGTGTTCATCCATTTATCCCAGCAAGCATTAGTGGGGTGCTATGGTTTCCAAACACTATGGTTTCCCTCTTACGACAGGCATTCTTGAGCTCTGGGGCCAAAACCCCCTGGTACCAAGCCAAAGATTCTTCTTTTTCTGTCAAGCCTCCAGGTCATAAGAATTCTTATTAAGGAGACATTTCTCAGTCTATCTTACAAGAAAGCCACAGCTTTGTCATAGGCCCTTTGACCCTCTCTCTCTTCTGTCAACCTTAATAGAGACTTAATAGACATGCTCAGCCAGGTCAGAGTCTATAAAAATCTATAAACCATTAACCATAGCTATATTAAACTAATAAGAATCAATTCCCACAACTTGCCTTCAAGTTGATCAGAGGGTGCTGGCCAGGAGCAGCCAGATCCCCAGAGCTTACAAATTGTCTGACCCTCCAGCAAAGGCTAGGCTAGGTTGTCCAAGGATGATTCATCTGTAGTTGAGGCCCTTCCACACTTCTGGAACAAAGGCTCAGTAAAGATTTAACAGAGAATTAGTAGTGGCCAAGCTCCCAAAGTATGTGGGATTTGAAAACCCTGAGTTTTTGCTTTTCTAAATGGCTCCAGGTTGCATTATACCTATTGATCTTTCCAAGCTTCCGCAGCCTGTAAATGATGAGCCTTTTAGCGCACGTCATGACTGAAGGGCGCACAACTGTGAGAACTGCTCATTTCATTTTTTTTCGATTTGTACAAAAGATGCCATGGCCCAAGCACTGTAGGCACCCATCTCAGTACATAAATATGCCAATTAAGCTAAATGGAGACCCTGCAGGTTAAAAGTGCCTCATAAGAGAAGGAGGCTTTTTCCAAAGCCAGGAAGTTTATCCACAGAGGAAATGCCAAATCAACAAAAGTGGGTTTGTGCCTAACCACGAAGGTCAAAATATCAAGGTTTCTGGGATCCAATAAAAAAATAAAATCAAATATTTTCCCCCAAAATGACCTGTGCAAAATACCTTTCAGCTGTAAATTCAGTTTGCTAAGTATCTTCTCTTAGGAAATATTTTGTTCTTTGCATTTTTCTGGGTGGGAACTGGGGAGAGGGATGAATGGAAATGAGGAGATCAGTGCTACAGCTGCACGAGTACCTGCACCATCTCCACTACCTGGCAAACAGAGGGGACGAGCCCCACAATGTCGGTCATGCGGCACCTTTGCTGCTCCTGCTGGCCTACACACAGGAGTAGCCTTAGCAGCAAGATGAGGACTCTTGGCTCCCATCTCAGGGAGTTAGCAAGGTGTGAGGCGATTCTCAAGCTCAGTAAAACTAAGAAGGGCTGGTCTGTGTAATGACCAGCTGAGCACTCGCCACCCCACCTCTGCACAGCTTCAGGGGTTTTCCTCTAAGCAGTAGCACTGAAGGAACAGAAGTTTGGTTTGAGGGAGCAGGCAGAAGGAAACAGATAAATTGGCTTTTCATCAAACCTGCAATCGATCTAAGCATGAAAACCTTAGGAGAGCCTCCTACGGAAACTCACGCTTACATTGTACATCTCCAGATTTTTGATGATCAGCTTCCACAAAAACTGGTCTTCCTGTGTCTTCTCCAACACATCTTATTTCAGATCTCATACAACTGGGGGTGTGTAGAGAAGACTGGGCAGATTAGAGAGCCAGAGATGGTGTCAGGTAAAAGGAATTTTATCCTCTGTTCTTGGCTTTCAGAGATGTCTGTGATTGGCTGAAAATGCCATGCATTTCTCCTGTTTTCCACAGTGCTGTAGATGCTGCACACTCAACAAAGTCCAAATTATCAAAATTATTGAGCCACAAGCACCTTCATTTGCTCAGCTTCTCCCATAGCTAGTGCTTCTGTGAGCATCTGTCCATTACCTACTTGACTAACCTTCTACCCTCAGATTGCTGCCCCTCTTCTCTGGTGTCTCTTCCTATCAGCCTTTACACATAGTCATCAATAATGGCTTATGTTTTCTTATGGCTTTATTCATTATGTCCCTCTCATTTGTTTCTATCACCAACTCTACAGAAGAAAAGCCTTCAAAATTCCTTATATCTCTTTGCCAAACACAACACAGGAATCTTCAACCATGTACTAGGAAATAGCAACTAATGATTACATTATTTTATGGCTTCCACAATCCTCCATTTTATTTGCTTTCTTATTCCTATAAATTTTCTTTCCCATTGCTATTTCTATTGCCTTTCTTTTTGTTGTTGTTGTTATGTGTTTACTACAGGGTCTATAGGGTCTCACTACACAGATTGGATTCATAGTGATACTCCTGTGTTCAGCCTCCCAAGTGGTGGGATTATAGGCATTTGCCACTATGCCCAGTCTCAATCTCCATTTAAGAGCGCCTCAGGGGCAGGGTTGGCAGGGCTTCTGCCAGGGATCTGTGTCTGCCTAAGCAGGTGCTTTAATCCGCTGAGCTAGCTGGCCGGCCCTCTATTACCTCTTACTGATCATGTTCTCTGGTTGCAAAAAGTAAGTACAAGTTTTTCAGTTTCCACCCACAGACTTAAAGTTAGTACTTTTGAGTTGCTATGGTATGAGGACAGACATCACAATGGGCAAATTTAATTTATATTTTCAGTTAAATTCACACTGTATTATCAAGCATTATTTCTCATTCCCATTTTAAAGATAAAATACTCAATTTTGAAGAAATTAAATAACCTACATAGCTGGTTAAGAGGGAGCCAATTACAAACAAAATACAACCTGTTGTAGCTGGAAACCTGGCTGAACCTTTAGGTGTACAAGAGTCCTATATGGACAGAATGCTTGGTGCCAGGGCTGCATGAAGCCTGCATCACAGATGGAATCTGGTAGAAAAGCCACAGCCAGAGCCATGAAGCCAATGGAGCAAATGAGAAGGCTGCTGATGAAGAGAAGCTGGCACTGAGACAAGGAAAAGCAGAAGCTTGGGGCTAGAAACAGTCTTATTTGTTTTGCCAATAAGATCCTGACCCCAATTTGACAATTTGTAAGTATCACCATTTCCCATTGGCATCTTACACAGTCGTAGGAGCACCAGTGTGGGCTTTTCTAGGCTTGCTGAGTCTAGGGGCAAAAGAATTACATTGATTTAACTATCCAGTCTTTGATTTCAGGGAAGCCTTGTTTTCTTCAAACCAGCTCTGCTACCAACTGGTTGGGTAGCCTTCCTTGTACATATCATCTCTGTAAGCTTCACTTTCCTCACCTGTAAACGGAGGTGACAATAGTGCTTTGTTTATTCACTGAATGCAAATGCCTAAGGAGATTATAATTGGGAAACACTAAACAGAATGCCCCTCTAGTATGTTGGATAGGCAGGCATGGGAGAGCAAGGAGAGTAACACAGTTTTTTTCTGTAGGGCTTCCAGTTGGATGGAGAAGGTAGGGAGTTGGCATTGGGTTGGGTGGTTTGACCTTTGTACCACATTTGTCTAATGGTGTTCCAGTGGGGAAAGGATTTATTGGTAAATGCATGAAGGGACAGATTTCAAATAGCAGAATGAGGAAAAAAGGGTGAAAATTATGGGAAAGTTGATAGCCGCTCATCAAAAGTATCTAAGAGTAAAAACTGTCAAATAGCAATGAAATACCATGTTCTCCAACACTGGAATTTTCTATCAAAACGGATGGCTCTCAGTAGGAAATGGTGTAAAAGGCACCCAGAGGAAGACATAATCAAATTTGGGTTGATTTGCTCCTACCCATCTGCCCAACATGCACACATTCAAGATCCTCAAGGTCGCAGCATCTTTCTCTTTCTTTTATCTACTCCCACTGACCATGGTCCCTCTTCTTTCTTTGTCTGAGGTCTCTCTTCTGAGCTCCTGACATGTGTATCCTACTGCTGATTGAACTCGCAGGGCTCCAGTTCCCCAAGTCCCAGGCTGACTTATGATCTTCCCTCCCAAACCTGGCCCTTCTCCAATCTGTGAGCAAGGACTCAAAGGCATTTCACAGGCACGTAGCTTTCAAAGAGCTTCCCCGCTGGGTTGCAAAGAAAAAGTGAGAGGTGACTCTGTCAGTAGAGGGAGATGTCAGATAAGAAAAGAACTTCATAGGCCCTATAAACATACTTTTAAATGTTTTTTTTTTTCTTCAACTAAAAAAAAAGGTTTTAAATTCTGCTATTTTTTGAGCTCCGAGAAAAGTTAACATTGCTGTTTTATAACCTCTGACAATGAACCCCCTCCCCCATATTCTTTCTGTTAATTTGCCTTATGCAACTGAAGCAAGTTTTACAGTTGGGTTTTTATGTGCATCAAACACACACACACACACACACACACATACACACGCACGCACCTTTATGCAGCTCTACATCTGCCCCCTTGCAATGTAGGGGCCACCTCACAAATCCCCACTGGATGTGGCTTTGTCCAAGAACGACAGAGAAAGGCAGATATGGAGACATGGGACACAAAGCAAAGACCCAGATTCAGCAGAAAGCTCACTCTGGTCCTGCACACCAAAGCGTCTGTCACATATATCCCTTTGACATGCACAGAGGCCATGCCACAGAAAGGAAGTGTCTTAGTTATACTTCTCTCATTGCTGAGACAAATACCCAATACCCAAAATGAAGGAAGGAAAGGTTTATTTAGCTCACAGTTACTGGAGGTTTCAGTCCATATTCAGCTGGCTCCAAGGCAGAGGGGCACATGGCAGAGGGCAACATGGTGGCCAAACAGCAACAATGAGAACAAAGAGCAATTGCTATAGAAAGTCTGTCTCTCTCTCTGTCTCTTTCTTATATTCCATTCAGGCTCTCCATCCAGGGTGAGATATAGTACTCACACCCATAATACCAGCAGTATTAAGACCCATAATCCCAGCCTTGGATCACACATAATCCCAGTGGATTATGAGTTAATCGCAAGTTGTAGAAGTCCCCACCCCATGACTATATGAGGCTTTGGGCGGACAACTAGGCACAAACCATAATAGGTGTGATCATACTCACTTCTGGCTCCAATTTGTTCCTATCCTTGTATATCTGTGTTATTTTGCTCAGGTGTGATTTACACTATATTGTATACCTTTTATCCTGTGATCTAGCTCAAACCCTTTTGCAAAAATGTTAAAGTGGATGGGTGGATGGGAGAGCAGATGGATGGATGGATAGATGGATGGGTGGATGGATGGATGGATGGATGGATGGACAAAGATTTTCTTTATGGTTACAATTAAACAAGTGATTGATCAATCTTAGTATTTCCATGATTTCATTGACAATTGTCCTCTTTTTCTTTGTGCAATGGTCAGCCCACTCAGTGGGCCCAGGGGAAGTTTTTATAGGTGGGTGAAGTCTGAAGTTTAAAGAACACATGTGTGCAAGACATCAGCAACAACAGCAGGCAGCATGGAGCAGAGCAGAGAGCCATCTTCATCTTTATTGTATATTTTTTTACATAGGTTATTATCGGCTATTTATATTCTCACATGTTAACCTCACTGGCACATGTGTAGTTGTCCACTGCTAAGCCATAGTCCTATAGTTATGCCCCAGTGTGTGCCAGCACTGATGATGGGGTCATGTCCTCGGGCTGTGCTGTCCAGAATCACCCTTATGAGCCCTGAGTTGTGACTTAGTCTGAGCAGTTTCCCACAGCCAGTCAACTCCCTTTTATTCGTTCTCTTCTACTACTTCTGATGCCCATCCTTACCTTCTCAACTCATTTCTGGTCAAAGATATTGTTTGAGTGATTGCACAACTAACCCTAGAAGAATCTTCCAGAGATTTCTCCTTAAGTGTATTTTAGAAATGCTAGGCTAGTATTTGTTTCCTTAGTCACTTTCCTGTCTGCATTCCATTCCATTGTTCATCACTAGTCTTCATTCTGGAAAGCTTACCTCCATTTATGTCTTGCCCAGGATGGCAGGAATCTTTTCTTTCAGATTATCATAGTCCACGTAGTCTGCATTGTCATAAAGGAAAATGTACACACAGGTACATCCCACACACAAACAGACCCAGCACACCTCTGTTGTGCCATTGACCTTTGTTCATTATCATGTTCAGCTCTCTTCTTAGTACACAACTCTATACCTCAAGGGTTCATGCAAAACAAAGCCTACTAAATCATCTAGCTGCCCAGTGGGCCTCAGCACATTCTAAACAAGAACTCCATTCAGGGAGTGGGGAGATAGTTCGGAGGTCTCAGTGCCTGCCTGGAAAGTAGAAGGACCAGGGTTCAACCTCGATACTACATGCTTAGCCAGCCCCACAATGAGCTGGCCACCAAGTCTGGGTATGGTGGCGCATGCCTGTAATCCCAGCACTGGAGAAGCTGAAAACGGGAGAATCACTATGAGTCTGAGCTGCATAGTGAGACCCTGTACCAAATAAATAAATAAATCAAAGGTTAAAAAAAAAAAAGCAAAGAACAACTGCATTCAGTAAACATGTATTGAATATCTCCTGTACCAAGGGAACTGAATTAGGCAAACAGAGTGTGTGTATGGGGGAGTGTAAGCATGAAGACACAGGCAAGCCAATTCCTTAAGACATCAGGGACCACAATACAGATATTCATTATGTATCACAACTAGGTACTAATAAAGAATTTTTGAAAAGACTTCAGAGAAAGTGCCAAAAGGAATATTTATTCTAAATTGTCAAATCAGAATGGCATCACATTAATCAAGCCAGATTCTTTTCAAAGTATATGGATAAACTGCACAGTCAGTTTCTGAAACAAAAGACAACTATGAGTGCTGGCTTTCCTGGAAATGTGGTTGTCTTCAGCTAGATTCATCAGCAACTAGGAAACCACTGAGGAAGCAGGCTGGATAGGGAACCAGTAAGCACTTTTGGGAGAAGAAGGCAAAAAGGGAGAAGAGCAGCTTCTGTAGAGATGAAAGCTGGACAGCTATGCGTAAAAGGCAGCCAGGAAAGGTACAGGGTAGAGAAGCCCAAAATATGCCTCTTATTCTCTTTTGGCTTATTTAACAAAGCTGTGCATTACCTACATTATATGTAAGAAAAGAACAAACAGCCCACTCTGGCCAGGCAGTTGCACAGAACCCCGAGTCTTCAAACACTTTGTGATAGGACCTTATTTTGGCTCAACCCTCCTCCTATGATCTGTCTATCTTGAATTCATGAATTGCAATGTTTTCATTTTAGCTTCTCTGGTCTTGGCACTGGTGATACTTTCTCTTTTGTGCATAGCTCTGAGACATGCTTTGATATTCTCTTTTGTAAGAATCTTTCCACTTCCTCCCTGTTTCTAAGCTTAGTTAGCAAAATAATTCAGTTTCATTTTCTCCTTGGAACCTCAAGCACTCTAGCATGTGGTGACAGTACACATAAAAGCACTTATAACCAGCAAAGCAATGCAAATCTATTAATTGATGTAATTACAAGGAGCTGTTCTAAGTATCTCAGGTTGATTTCTAATCAAAATTCCTGTTATCCAGTCAAGTGTGATCTAAAATTGTCCTCTTTGCTTCTGTGGTGACTGCGCCATCCAGGCAGAATTCTATTGTGACAGCTGGAATCATCAGCAGATGAGCTGCACGTCACTTGGCATGTCAGATGGCCACTTAAAAAGCTGGGTTCTGTATTTTAAATATATATTAGAATTGGTTCACGTTCAAGAGGCACATGCCCCCTGCTGGGAGAGGGGCTCAGGCATGAAGCCGAGAGTGGAACTTCAGGCTAGAATCATGAGGACCCGGTGACCAGAGAAACCTGCTGGAGGCATTGCAAGGATGGTCCGCCAAGAGAGAAGCTTTTACAATACAAAGCCAATTTTGACAGGAGACAGGTGGTGATTTTGGCAGCTGATTAACTTCAGAGAAAGCCAGCCAAAGGCCCCTGGGTGTGCTGGCAGGACAGCAGGGTCTTTCTAGAAGTGCTGTGAGGGAGGGAGTGATGGCCAGTAAGTACATCAGTGGTAACACAGTGTCGTGACATCCCTGAGATTTTATGAATGGTGAGGCACAAATGTTGAATTTCCCACTTTCATTCCCCTAGATACCTTCACCTCTTCATTGGTCAATTCCATTCCTCAGGAAGTCTCAGATACCTGAGAACTCAATCTGAATTCTACTTAGCATGCACACTATGGAATAAACAACCACTTTCACCAAAAGACATTTTCATAGGTTTGGTAGTTTTTACATAAAAACACACAAATGTGCCTCTCTCCATGCTGTCAAATTCCTAACTTTGTAATGCACAATAGAATATAGTGTATAACGTTACTTGTCCCAAAACGGGGAGAGGAAGAGGATATTTGTGCATCTGCATGTATATACGGAAGAAAATGAGGAGCCAAGGAAATGGTGTGCTCTAGAAAGTGACTTAGATAGCTGCAGCGGGGCAGGGGTAAGATGCAGTGATCATCATACATGCTTTTTAGTGTTAGAATTTTGAACCACATTACATATTGACAACTCAAGTATCAAATTTAAATACTTCAAAGCATGATGAGCATTGGTCACCTCACTTGTGAGGGCTGTTGATGTGAGGACCCTGCTTTTCTTATCATCATGACACATTCTTGACTGCTATTTTTTTGGGACCCAGCATTGTCACTAACTACCATCAGGTGCATAGAGCTTTTCAGGTTTAAGAGGAAAATATTTTTTATTTATAAAAATTTAAAATATTTATAATTTTTTCTCTTCTCTCAGTCATGCGGTTTACTGTCACTTTATGCAAAGCTTCTGGTCGGGAGACATAGGTGCCCAAGGCAGCCTGGAGGGTTGGTGTGGGCATTGGTTAGTTTCCTATTCCTGGTATTAAATACTTGACACCTACAGCACAAAGAGGAGAGGATTAATTTGGTCCACAGAGGCTTCAGTCCATGGTAAACTGTCTACAAGGCAGGAACATGATAAAAGGGTGTTTTGGTTACCTTTCTCATTGCTGATGAAAACACCCAACACCACAAGTTAAAGGATGAAAGCTTATTTTGGCTCGCGGTTTGCAGAGGCCTCAGTTCATAGCTGGTTTCCTCTAGGCAGTGTGGGATGGCAGAGGGTCAGAGCAGAGAAGAAATAGTTCATGGCTGGCAGAAAGTAGGAAGTCAGGAAACCAGCCAAGTAGTTAAGCAGCAGAAGTGTTTCTCTTTCTGTCCCAAATATTTCCAGGCTTCATGGCCTTATGGCAGGTAGCATTCACACCCAGGGAGGGCCTGCCCATCATCTGTATCCAGAGCTATACCAAACCAATCAGTGTACTAATTTAGCAACCACACAGCCATAATCCCAGTACCACATAACCACATGTTTAATTCTAGCACTATACCCTCTATATCCAGCCACCTCTGAAAAGCCCCAAGTGTGACTGCATGTGGCCTTAGGGGCTTAGACACAAGCCATAGCAAGGGGCACAGTGAAGCCAACCTGCTCCCTTGGTGGCAGTCTGGAACCAGAGCACAGGACCAGCCTCCTGAGAAGAAGGGGCCAGGCCCACATGTAGTAACCAGACTCATGCCTACTTGACCCACCAAAGCACACCTGCAGTTTGCCTGTGCCCTGGGTAGCCCTCAAGCCAATTAAGTTGGCAATCCAGCTGAACTGTCAGTGTGAATTCACAGTCTCAGAATGAATATCCAGGAAAAGTCTCCAGGGACATACAATGTATAAAGGTCAAGTTGGCTTGCTGTCAAGACAGAAGTTCTGATACAGGCACCTAGTTCCCATCCTCTTCTCTGCTGTTGCTCACACCAAACTTCCCAGGAAGAGCTATTTGGATGTATCTCTGAATGTTGTTATGTCATCTTCATTTTTCCTCCAGGTCATGGCTCTTGTCAAGATCACAAATGTTATTTATTACAATAGCCAAATTTCCATGTCCATCACATTTGGTCCCAGAGCTACATTTGATACAAAGTATTCCTCTTTCCTTCATAAAGCAATTTCTTTAGTTTCATGTCATTGAATTCTTCTTTTCTCGCTGAGCAAACTCAGTCTTTCATGCTGATATTTTCTCTATTTTTTGACTTTTTTTTTTTTTCCATTTATTTTTATTTTATTGAAATACAAATGTCAATCAGACAGTTTCAAAACACCATAACCATACAGAGTCGATGGAATAATACATTGCAAACTGTTTTCATAATGTTTTGGTATTGTACAAGGTGCATACATGATATTATATTTACAGGTATTTATGTAGCTGAATTATATCAAAGATTCAATA
>PVKA01047093.1:0-14519 GCA_004027165.1 Ctenomys sociabilis | reverse complement strand
GTAATTAACATATCCATCACCTCACTAATTTATTTTGTTGTATGTAGTAAGAACTTTAAACATCTATTTTGAAGTATCCAATACATTACCTGTGGTCAACATGCAGTGTAATAGATCACTAAAACTTATTCCTCCAGTTTATTTTATTTTATTTTTGTCTTTTTGAGACAGGGTCTCACTATGCAGTTCAGGCTGGCCTCGAACTCATGCTGGTCTCGAACTCACAACAATACTCCTGCCTCAGCCTCCTGAGTGCTGGGATTACAGGCGTGTGCCACCATGCCCGGCTCCTCCAGTTTAACTTTAACTATGTGTCCTTGGATCAACATCTTCCTTTTCCCCATCCCTCATCCTTCCTCCTCCCAATATATTTTTCTTTTTCTTTTGTTTCTCTTGTCCTAGTCACTATCTCTTTGAAACGCCTTTTAGGTTATTCCCCATGAAACCCACTCTCTGGGGTTTCAAGCTGAACTGTATTATGCCTGCATAATTCTTTTTCCTCTTCTCAAAACTGTTTCCTGTCCAAAAGCAAATACATACAATCAAGACTCTTTCATGGTGACCTTTGAGGTAAAGAACACTCGAAATTTCGATGTGAGAAATGCTGAACCTCCCTCCTAACCCATCCAGTCAATTAAAATGAGTCTCTTGCCCCCCTGAGGGTTGTTAACCAATCCAAGGAAAGAAAAGATCAATCTCATTTCTTCGTCACTACTATGCAGGGAAGCTGCTAACCAGTCAGAATCTGCCACTGGCAGTCATTAGAAAAACTGGCCAATCAGGCCAACCTTGTTACATGGCCTGGTAGGAAAAGAAAGAAACTGATTGGTGAAGCTAGTTCTGACTCCACACCCTTTCCTTTCTGGACCCAATTTCCCCTAGTGAAGTGTGGAAATGACCCTTCCCCAAGCCGATAGTTAAAATGATTCCTAGACCATCAGCTAATTTTGGATCATCTTTTTACCAACTCTCCCTTCCCTCACAAACCTCTATTTCATATAATCTCACTGTTCTGCTGCCAATGTACTTTCTTGTTTTAAACCTTACGATAGCCTCAGAGTTCTCAGCCACACCATGGATCTCCACCCACTAATATGCCGAATAACTTGTTTTGCATGATTTATGGGAGTGAGAAAGTTCTCAAGTTATAGTTGATTCTCAGGGTTACCACCAAGAAACTTCGCAATGAACAGTCACTAGGGATCAGTGCAGAACTGAAATGCAATGTTCTTAATTAAAATGATGATGATGGTGATGATGGTGAAGGCGGCCGTAGCAATTATTGGACTTTTACTGGATACCAAGTACCTTGCTAGAAGCTTCAATTATATTATCGTCCCAATAATGGCTGTAAAGTAAAAACTGTTTTATTCCCAATTTACAAAGGAAGAAATTTATTTAGAAGGGTTAAATAAACTGCTGAAGGTCACAGATTTTGGAACCCAAGTTTGAATCCAGAGCCCACTGCTGACTGGGGGGAGGGAGGGTATCAAACACTGCAGGCTGTAACAACTCTTGGAAGGAGCCAGCTTTAGTTTCCACATGGGCCTCTGAGCCTCCTCTGGGATTGTTAGCGGAATCTGAGATTGTCCAAATCATGGAAAGCAACAGCTGCAACAATCATTTGGCGGTGGCGGCTCCTCAGAACTGTGGGCTTTCTGCCTCATAGGATGTGTGGCTGACAGCAAAAAGGAATTCCGGTTGGGGGGGGGTTGGGGTGTCTGGGGACCTCCTAAGTCCTTGCTAGTCTGTCTTCCTTTTGCAGCATCTGACATGGTGCCTGCCACTGCTTAGTATTTTGTAAATACCTGTTGATTGATTTCCAAAGATCTCAGTTTTGCCCCTGCCCCAGTCAACAAGCGGAACTGGAGAGAGATTTGGGAATTGCAGAGAACCTCTGAGGATCCTAATCGAGCTGAAATAGTGGATTTAGGAAAGGAGGGAAGTCCCCCACCCTCCTCTTCTCTCCGCTTCTCCTATTTCTCCCCATTCCCTCCCCTCCCTTACAGGAGCTCAGGGCCATAAAAATGCAGATGGAGGATCGGTGTGAAATAACGGGCCCATATAAATCCCTCTGCCGCCCGCCTGCAAGATGGATTGGCTGCATTGAAATTCCTCCGCGAGGATAATTAAACTCGGGGCCTCATCCGGGCAAAATTACATTCCTGTAATGGCGTCGCTCGGGGTCCCGGGAAATTGCTCCGTGGGCTTTCAGCGGCGGTTTTTATCGCCGGCCGGGGTGTGCCTGGCTGCGGCTCGCCTCTCCTCCGGGACCGTAAAGCTGCTGCCGTGATTTATCCTCCCCTTCTCCCAAATCCGATTAAATGGAGGAGCTCGGGGCCGGGGCGCCGCGGGGCCGAGGAGCCGGGAGGGGGCGGCGGGAAGGACGGGGCCAAGGAGGGGAGGACAAACGGCCCCTCAGAGGGTGGCGGATTTGGCTTTATTTACAGCCGCGGCTTTTTTTTTTTTATTTTATTTTTTATGGGGGTTTGGTGAGCTCTTCCCGTCCTTCTCATGTTGCGTTCAAGCACGATGCCCCAATGGCTGAGATTCGGAGTCGGGTAGGCCTTTTTGCCAGCCCTCTCTGGTCAGGTTCTGGCTGGGCGACAAAGAGCCCTAGAAGGGACGAGGTCGGGGAGCGCCCCCTTGCTTGCCGGGCGGGGGTAAGCGCGCACGCTGCTCCTCCCACTCGGCCCTGGGTAACTGGGGCAGCTGCTCGGGCCTGCCCGGGGTGAGCTCGCGCCCTTACTACAAGTCGCAGGTGCCCGTTCTTCCTGCTCAGCCCCAGCACCCAGGAAAGGGAGCTTTGAATGGTAGTCCCATCTTCTGACTCGCTTGGGACTGGTTTTCTCGTGGCTGATCAAAAACAGAGGCAAAGGAAAAGGGAAGGCACAAGCAGCCGAAGAAGCTGTGGCATTTTGTTATTAACTCAGTGAGCCGATTTTCCGTGCAAAGATATCAGAGGCCCAAGGAGCCCGCGACTTCCTATTCCTCCTGCTACATTTTAGGCCTTGAACCCCAGGCCCCTATTGTAGGCTGTTTAATCGCGCATGCTTGGACAGAGGATGCGAGTCCTAGATGCCAAACGCGGCGCAGACGAAACCGCAGGCCGCGTTACAGATCGGCTCACTGCATTATTGGCCTCGTTTCTGCAAACGGCCGCCTCTGCCTGCAGCTCCTCTTCTCAAACGCCAGGTGGAGCGTCTGGGCGGGTACCGCCACAGAGTTGGCAGGCGGCGCTGTGGCGCTGGAGCCTACCCTCCACGTTGCATGCGCTCTATCCGTGGCTGCGCGACTCGTTGGCAGGCGCCACGCATGCGCTGAACCCTCCTGTGGGTGTTGCAGCCCCCTCTTCCCCCCTCTCCGTCGTCTCTGCCCTGGGAGCAGGTAAGGCCTGGGCGCCTCGAGCCCTGTCGCGCCGCGCAGGCGCGCGGGGCCTGTTCACTCGCGCGGCTCCTTTGAGGCCCTTCGTGCTTGTTCCCACCCAAGTCCTTGCGTCCACCCGGTTCCCGCATCTGAGAGCTGCCCCTTCCCCGGCTCCGGTGACCTCCAACCGCGCGGGCCTAGCGCCATCTTGGGTGCCTAGTGTGGGGGAGGGTGCATCGGAGCTGGCCGAAGTCAGGTCCCGAGTACCGATTTTCACCTGCCCCGACGCAGCGTGTACAGATGGGCGCTCTTAGCTCACTCTCCTGTCCTCGCAGAGTTGTCATGACCCCCAGAGTCTCCCCTCCTGTCTACTTTTCTCCTTGCATCCTGACTTGTGCCTGAAACTTCAGACTTGCATCCTCAGGACCGCAGGCGCCCCGCGCGTTGGTGATGGTGCATCCCCTAAAGCCACCAGTCCCTCTAGCCAACAACCCCCAATTTAAAAAGTAACTGAACGCAGTAGGCACTAACAGAACACGCCTTCCCTTTAGGCTGTGGCTTAGGACGGCGGGCCGTTTCTTTGGAACATTATTGTTTCCCAATACCTTTCTCTTACTACCCTGGCACTCTGGTGAAGTTGGAAAGATCGCAGAAATGAGGGTTCGTGTTGCAGGTAGCAGGCTCAGAGGGCCAGGTTGTGAGGGTCTCCACCTGTCAGCTTTCCTGTCACCTATTAAGCTTTCCTGGATATAATAACCAAGTGGAATAGAAGGTTTAAGGAAGAATGGTTAACTTAGCTTCGTGTAACTCAGATTCATCTACACCCAAAAAGATGCCAGTGATGATTTTGAGCTCTCGTTCCAGAAGGCATCTCTGCCCAGGGATGAGCTCAACATTGCAAACTTGCCAGAGTTAGGTGACAGCCCAGGAAGATAACAATGTAAAAAGAATTAATTATTGAAATTGTCCTATAAATCAGCTTTGGGAAAAAAAAAAAGGTATACAGCTACATTCTCTAATTCAATGAATAGAGGGATCTGCTCTAATAGTGTTAATAGAATATCATGTCTGCACCTTGTACAACAAATAACCACTAAGAAAACAATATGCAATGTATTAATTATTGGATCTGCCCTAATTTGATTTGAAACTGTCTCATTGCTATTTGTTCTTCAACAAAATTATGGGGAAAAAAGAGGTGATTGATAGAGGCAGCTGCTGGGAGTGCAGGCTGTTTTGTCACCATTAATGTTTACTGTATGCCATCACCACACTATATTTTACATATGTTATACATTTTCAATTTAAAATCAATGCAAGAGGGTTGGGGGACATGGCTCTGCAGTCTGAGGGTCTGCCTAGCAAGCTCAAAGACCCTGGTTCAATCCCAGGTACCTTGTGCAGTGTCAGCCCTCCCTGGGTGCTCTGAGCCAGCCACTGCCGAGTATGGTGGCTCATGCCTCCCCCATGATCCCATCAATGGGGAGGCTGAAATAGGAAGATCACTACAAATCTGAGCTGCATAGCGGGACCCTGTAAGAAGTAAATAAAAGATTAAAATTAATTTTTAAGAATTTCTTTTGGAAATAAGTCTTCCCCTTATATATGAAGTTGTATGTGTGTGTTGTTTTATTAACTTTTTGAGACAAATCTAGGCTACTTTGGGCAGCAGAATCTGAATCTGGTTAGACTTACATATACACAGAAATTGAGAGTTCTGTTTATCACAAGACTTGAAGGAATCCATTAATCTGAAATTAATGAACGTTCTGGATCCAGAACTGTCCCTGAGACAGTATAGTCCAGTATTTTGTGTTTGTTTTAATTTGGTACAGGTTCTCACTACACAGTTTGGCCTTGCAGTGATCCTCCTGTTTTCAGCTTCCCCAGCACTGGGATTACAGGCATGCACCATCTCGCTGGGTCTCATTGGCCAGCTCAACACACCCAGGGGCAGGACCTGGTGCAGAATCTGGTTCAGAGGTTGAACCCCCATCACTGCACTTGCCTAAGGAGGTCATTCTGTGGCATATTAGAAATCAGGAGTGAAGTCTGGATTCTAGTCCCAGCTGTGCAACTGTCATAGTTTCTTTTTTTGGAACTGGGGATTGAACTAAGGCCCTTGTACTTGCCAGGCAAGTGCTTATTCTATTGAGCCATCTGCCTCGCTTTTTTTTTTTTAATTTTTAATTTTTGTTGAATTTAGTACAGGGTCTTACTACATAGATTGGACTTGTATTGATGTGCCTGTGTTTAGCCTCCCAAGAGCTGGGATTAGAGGCATTTGCCACCACACCAAATCTGTCATAATTTCAATATTTGTATTGACTGTACTCACAGATAGATATGTGTACCTCACCTATAAGGACAGATCATTTGGAAAACTTGTATGAAATATAGAACACTTGAGTTCATCTGTAAGGATCTTGACTAGGAACATCTAAACTGCAACTAAGAATATGCATTTTAAAGTACCACTTCTAGTCCCAGTTAATTCTGAATCATTTGGGCTTCTCACTTAGAAAAATCCTGCTTTTAGATCTTTACCTTGCTCTCTCTGTGTTCTCAGGTAAATTCAGCTGTACCAGTGTAGGTACCTAGTGGTATAAGGACTTCTTAAATCTTGGGCATTCAAAAGTTAATGCTGTTTAAAAATGTATTTATTTAGGGCTGGGGAGATGGCTCAGTAGAATAAGCACCTGCCTGGCAAATGCAAGGTCTTGAGTTCAATCCCCAGTACCACCAAAAAAAAAAAATTAATTAATTTAATACTTTAGGCAGGCATGCACTAAATCCTAGCACTTGGGGGAGCTAAGACAAAAAATCAACATCAGTTTGAGACCAAGCTGAACTACATAGTGAGAGGGCTGGACAAATAGCTCAGCAAATTGAAGCACCTGCAAGCAGGGGCTGGGAGAATTCCTGGGCCTGCCTTGGGGGCCACTGGGGCATGCTGAGATGGCATTTAGGTGGTGGCATGTAACTGTAATCCCAGCTCTTGGGAGGCTGTAAATAGGCAGATCATTATAAGTCTGACCTAATAGTGAGACCCTGAATACCCTGTGGGCCCTTCCCTAAAATGAAATAAATGAACTACATAGTGAGGTCTTGTCTCAAAAAAAAAAAAAAAAAAAAAATTACTGTGGTGATAAATAGTTTTAGTAGTCATTCTGAATCCTGTTAATTACCATAGGAAATTGAAGTGTTGTCAGATGCTTTTAGGTAACCCCATGTTTGTTTCTTTCTTTCTTTTTGTCTTTTTTGAGACAGGGTCTTGCTGTGCAGCTCAGACTGGCTTTGAACTCATTTTGTAGCCCAGCCTAGTCTTGAACCATATTGATACTCCTGCCCCAGCCTTTTGGGTGCTGGTATTGGAGGTGTGCACCATCACACCCAGCTGAGAGTTCCCTTTTGAAGAAAGAAAAACTTCGGCAAAGGACACTGAGCAAATTTTCTAACAACCCCAAGTCATATGACAATGGAAACAGATAATAGGTCTTAAAGTGGGAAGCAAGTAACTTCTTTTAAGACCAGAAGAACATCACTTTATTGTAGGGAAATCTTGGGAACTGTGGGCTTTCTGGAGGAAATCATGATTTCAGGGTTTTAATTCCATCGTCCCTAATGACATCAGGTCAGTCACTCTACCCTCCTGGCCACATAAGCTTTCCAGAGCACCTTTTCTGCTAAGAAGCATGTAGTTTAATGAGCAAGGAAAGTGTTTACAATGCTACTTGTGTAATTCCAGCTTTCCTGCCACGGTCCTTCACCCCCTGAAAATGTACACGTGCTCCAGATTTGTCTCCACCCTGTCGTTGGTGAGTATTTGCTTTTTCTGGGAGGTTTACAGAAGAAGCACCTTGTTTCTTCCTTACTGTCAGACCTCAGTTTTCACAGCTGGTTGGGGGAAGGTGAATGAGATTCTTGAGAATGGAAAAGTTTTGCTGTGGGAGCCCAACAGGAAAGTAAATGCTTGCCAAGCACTCCCCTACCCCATAGCCTTTGGAGGCCAGTTAATTCTTACACAGTCATCAAAAGATTGCATTATTCCTGAAACTATATGTTGCTATAAATTGGAACCTAGCCAGAAATAACAGGCATAAGCTTAGTCTGAGTATGTGCTGTATGTAGGATTTTGTCTGGAGTGAACCATAGGATGTATTCTGGGAATTTAAATTTAGAAGAAATTGGAAAAGAAGCAACAGCACAGAAGCTAAAAATATTAATTAGATGACCGGGCATGGTGGTGCACTCCTGTAGTCCCAGCACTCTTGAGCTTGATGTTTGAGACGGGCCTGGGCTACACAGGCCAGTCTGAACTGCATAGCAAGACCTTGTCTTAAAGACAAAAAAATTAGATGCATGAACCAAATCTTTAAAAAACTTATATAATGGAGGCAGTTGATTTTATCAAATTATGGAGGCATCCATAATTTGCTATTAGTTGGCAGCAGTTACTGAACACTTCCCATATGCTTTGCACTGAGTTTACCAGTTTGTATATTCCATCTCATTTACTAGATCAACCCTGAGAGATATGGTTCCTATTTGATAGGTAAGAAAACATGTTTAGAAAAATGTAACTTTTTTTCTAAATTCCCAGCACTCAGTAGGCTGAGGCAGGAGGATCACTGTGAGTTCGAGGCCAGCCTCGACTACATAGAAAGTTGAAAGCCAGCCTGAACTACACAATAAGACCCTTCTCAAAAAAGAAAAATGTGACATTCTGAGACTGCAGATGATAAAAGAATTTAAGATTTGAATCTCAATCTAACCCAGAAGTCCTGGCTATTGCCATGTCTTTCTGTTTTAGGAACATGGGCTTGAAAGTAGTCAGAAAAGGCCACCAGGAGAAGGTAAATTTTAAACAAGCATCTTTGCCAGAAGGATGTATATAGAGAAAGATGCCTCATTTCTGTGGTTTCCTTGTGGACTGGCCATTACCACTATCTGTCTCTTGTTAAGTGAAGCAAATCCTTCTAAGACTTAAATTCAGTCTAAAGGATTATAAAAAGGCATGCGTAGCTGGGCATGGTGGCACATGCTTGTAATCCTAGCACTCGGGAGGCTGAGGCAGGAGGATTGTTGTGAGTTCGAGACCAGCCTGAGCTACAAAGTGAGCTTAAGGCCAGCCTGAACTGCATAGTGAGACCCTGTCTCAAAAAGACAGAAAAAAAAAAGGCATGCGTATAGTTCCAGTATATTGGGAGGCTGAGCAGAAGGATCACTGAGCTCACGGCCAGCCTGAGCTACTAGTGAATTCAGATTAGCCTAAAACTACATGGTGAGAGCTTGTCTCAAAAAAAAAAAAGAAAGAAAAAGAAGGTATAGGGCTGGGGATAGT
This sequence comes from Ctenomys sociabilis, assembly GCA_004027165.1. NCBI lineage: Eukaryota > Metazoa > Chordata > Mammalia > Rodentia > Ctenomyidae > Ctenomys > Ctenomys sociabilis. The sequence continues at coordinate 5,809 of PVKA01047093.1, read as the reverse complement.
TCAGTGGCACAGTGCCTGTCTGGCAAGTGTGAAGTCCAGAGTTCAATCCCTAGTACCAAATACAAAAGAAGATACAAGGGTAAATAACTCCTTGTGTCCCAAAACAAGTTAGACTTTCTTTAAAACCTGAGAAGCAAGAGAAAATGTGTGGTTCATAATTAGAATGTGCTACGGGTAGGTACACTGGCAAAAGTCCCAGCAACTGGAGAGGCCTGAGGAAGAAGGGTTGCTTGAGCCCAGGAGTTCCTGGCTAGCCTGGACAGCAGAGTAAGATTTGTTCTCTTTAAAAAAAAAAAAAAAAAAGCCAAGCATGATCATGTCTGTAACTCCAGCACTCTAGGAGGCTGAAACAGGAAGAATATTGCAGCTTGAGCACAGCCCTAGCAATTTAACAAATCCCTATCTCAAAATAAAAAGGGCTGGGGACATACCTCACTATGGTAAGGCCCTAGGTTCAATGCCCAATACCACCAAAAATAATAAAAACAATTTTCTAAAGGAAAAGATCCAAGCTGGCATGGTTCTGAAAGTATTGTCAACAGTCTTCCTTCATCTTCCTGCCACTTTGTCATTCCTGCTAGGTCAGGAGCACCTCCCAGCTGCTGAGCCGACCACTATCTGCAGTAGTGCTGAACAGACCAAAGACACCAACAGAAGAGGTACCTTAATAAGTGGAGTTTGGCTGTGGATGGGGGAGAGGGTAAAAAGGGGAACCTGCCAGAGTTAGGGGGACTCTTGAGGGCAGTCATCAGTGACTCAGATTCCTAAAAGATCAAGGCCATAGATGTGGAAAGGACCAGGAGGATAATTAGTACTATGTATATCTTAGTGCTCTAGCTTTTGCAGCTGGCAGTACATGCCCATATGTTCTATTCCTAGTGCCATTACTTGGACTAGTCTGCTGCCTTTAGGTTCCAAATGATAGGTTTGAGGGGGATGTTTACATATACCTGAGGAGCTTACTGGGGCCTTCCCTGATGTGGTGGGAAAGGTGAAAGGAAATTGCACCCTGGGCTGAGTTGGAGAAGTGGGGAGGTGGTCTCTGGGAAGAAAAGCTGTTGTTTTAAGGGCTTCAGCCATATTGGATGGCCACCATAATAATTCAGCAACTCATACTAGGGCCATAACCTATCACCAGACACCAAGAATAGTCTAGGAACCTTGGTTTTAACACTTGTAGACCACATCTGAATCTGTTTGGTATTTTTGGCGGAACCAGTGATTGAACTCAGGCCCTTGCGCTTGCCCCAAAAGAGCTTATTCCACTGAGCCATCTCTCTGGCGCCCCCACATCTGAATCTTAAAGGCATTTGAAATCCACTTCTTTCATTAAAAGGTTCCACTTGCCTTACAGAAAGTTTTCCTGGAAGTTATATGACTTTCTGTTTGGGGGAGATTTGGTGGCATAGAGAATTTAATTGTACAATGTTTCTAAAGCAAAAACCTTCAAAAAGCAAGTTTCTAAAAACTACCTTCTATCTGCCTTCTCTTCACAGAGCCTTAGCAGCTTTGCAGTCCCTCATCCCCTGACGTCACTTGTCCCTAGCCGCAGCTTCCAAACCAGCATCATTTCAAGGGACATTGACACAGCAGCCAAGTTCATTGGTGCTGGGGCTGCCACAGTTGGGGTGGCTGGCTCTGGGGCTGGGATTGGGACTGTGTTTGGAAGCCTGATCATTGGTTATGCCAGGTAAGGTGATTTGAGTCCTCCCTTGGCTCTGAATTGCTTTCTAAAAGTCTGGGCAGATAGGTTGGGGGGCTAGAGCTCCACAGTTATGTAGTAGCTGCTAGCCATATGCAGCTATTTTTTACTTATACTTTAGTTGATTAAAAACATATTGAGGGGCCAGGGAGATAGGTCAGTTGAATAAGCGCTTTCCTGGCAAGGGCCTGAGTTCAATGTCCAGTTCCACAAAAAAAAAAAAAAACTGAAGGGCTGGCCTGATAGCTCAGCAGACTAAAGCTCCTGCTTAGGCAGAGTGCAATGGCTGATGTTTGACTCTTTGCATGACATGCCAGCCCTGTCCAAGTAGCTCACTGAGACTGGGCGTGGTGCAACACGCCTGTAATCCCAGCACTTGGGAGGCTGAAAACAGGAGAATCATGAGTCCTATCTGTGTAGTGAGACCCTGTCCTAAATATATAAAGAAAAAAAAAAGCATATTTAAAAAGCTGGTGTAGTGGTGCATGCCTATAATCCTAGCACTCTGGAGATCAGGGACGTAGAATTGTTCTGGTTTGAGGCCATAGTGGGTTCAAGCCAGCCTGAACTGTGGAGTGAAATCGTGTCTCAAAAAGATAAAACTAAATTAAAAAAAAAAAAAAGATAGATGCTCAAGCAAAATATGGTGAAATATTCCTGTAATCACAGAACTTGGGAAGCTGAAGGAGGAAGAAGAGGATCATGAGTTGGAGGCCAGCTTGGTCTACAAAGACCTTGTCTCCAAAAAAAACCCAGGGGCCTGGGAGATAGCTCAGTGGAATAAGCGCTTGCCTGGCAAGCACAAGGTCCTGAGTTTGATCCCTGGTACCACCAAAAACAACAACAAAAAGGCAGGAGGGTTGGTGCATACCTGCAGTCACAGCATGCAGGAGGCAGGGACCTCATGGGTTCAAGGCTAGCCCGGACCATAGTGAGACCCTGTCTTCAAGAAAAAAATTGTTTTTTAGGTTTTCAGTTTCTCACACCAACATAGTTCATGTGCTTAGGAGCCACATGTAAATTACGACCTGGTTTTCTTTAGTTGAACAAAAAAATTCTTTCATTTTTTAAAAAGGTTTTTAGCCAGGGAGGTAGCTCAGTGACATAAGTGCCTGCCTGGCAAGTGCAGGATCCTGAGTTCAATCCCTGGTACTGAAAGAAGAAAAAAAAAAAAAAAAACACCACCAACAAAAACATTTTTTGAAGACTGGGCATGGGGATGTGTGCTTGTAATCCCAGTGCTTGGGAGGCATAGGAGGATCGCTATGAGTCCAATCTACACAGTGACATGCTATAGACCCTGTCCTAAATAAAAAAGTTGCAAGTTTTTTTGGCAGAACTGGGGATTGAACTCAGGCCCTTGGGCTTGCCAGGGAAGTGCTTATTCCATCGAGCCTTCTCCTTGCCCCAATAGAAAATTTATTAAGAAAATTCTGAATGTTTTTACTGTAAGGGAGTGATAAATGTTCATGGTATTCATGTGTTGGTTACCCTGATTTGATACTCGCCTCACTGTACTCCATAGCAGTGCGCAGTTGCTATATTTGCATCAATACAAAGACTATGAAGTTAACATATTTATTACCTGGCCCTTTTCAGAAAAAGTTCATCGTCCTGTTATAGAACTTAAAATTCATTGTCACTTTAGTGTTTTCTCTATCTCTGGGAATTCACTTGTCACTCAGGAAAACTGCTTCTGCAGCTGGCCCTTCTGGTCCCTGATACCTGGGACTATTTGACTGCTGCCAATTCTGAACAACTCACTGTTAAGTTAATTCTCTAGAGACCAGCAGGATCTTAATGTCTTTGAGGAAAAGTTAGTTTTTTGGATCTGTATTAAACAAGAAACCTACTGCTCCTGTGTCCATAATTCTGTTAAAGGCTGATGGTGTTAGTTGTGATGGCACATGCCTATAATCTCAGCACGCAGGAGACGAGGCAGAATTACCATAAATTTGAGGTTAGCCTCGGCTACCCAGTGAGTTAAGACCAGCCTGAACTACATAGCAAAATGCTATCTCAAATAACCAAAGAAACTAGTGTTGCTTTGCCTTACTCTTGAAGTCTTTCTGAGGTATCAGTAGGGAAATTCAAATGATATATCAACTTTATTTATTTATGTATGTATGTATTTTGTGATACTAGGGACTGAACTCAGGACCTCATGCTTGTGAGACTGAGACTGAGCTGTCTCCCTGGCCCAACATATCAACTTTAAAAGATAAGAATTCTTAGCTGAATGTGATGGTGTACCCAGCACTCTGGGAGGCTAAGGCAGGAGGGCCTTAAGTTCAAGCCAACTTAAGCAGTTTAGCAACTCAAAGAGACCTTGTCTCAAATAAAATAAAAATGTAGCTCAGTGAGATGGCCCTGAGTTCAACCCCCAGTACCAAAAAAAAAAAAAGTCCCATTTTGACTTGCATCATAACATATCACCAGGGTTTTTTTGTTTTGCTTGTGGTGGAGCTGGGCGTTGAACTCAGGCCCATACCCTTGCCAAGCAAATGCTTATTCTACTGAGCTATCTCCCTGGCCCCCATATCACCAGGTTTTTTCTTTGAGACAGGGTCTTACTATGTAGTTCAGACTAGCCTTGAGTTCATTATGTAGCTCAGGCTGGTCTTCAACTCGTATCAGTCCTGCCTCAGCCTCCTGAGTGCTGGGATCACAGGCATGCGCCATCACACCCAGCTGATTCACCCATTCTTAGGTCATCCCGTCCCTCCTTGCTTTTCCTTTGTGTGTGAGGGCAGGAGAGTACTAGGGATTAAAACCTGGGGCCTTTGTACTGAGCTGCATCCCCAGCCTTTTTTATTTATTATTTTTGTGGTACCAGGGATTGAACTTGGAACTTTGCACTTGCCAGGTAGGTGCTTATGCCATGAGCTTATTCCCCCCCACCTCCCAACAATTTTTTAAGCTGAGACAAATTTTTTTTTTTTTTTTTAAATTCCTTTATTTATTACAGTGTCTCGCTACACATCACGGATTCTTTTTTGGTGGGGGTGGGGAGGTGAGCTCAGCTGGCCCTGCGGGGAGGGGCTGGCATGGCATGTGGTGCTGGGGCTCGAACCGCGGTCCTTGAGAGGCGCTCTAGACTGCTGAGCTATCTTGCCAGCCCTGAGACAAAATTTTACCAAGTCACTAAATTGCTCAAGTTAGGTTTGATTTATGATTCTGCAGCCTTGGCCTCTCAGAGTCCTGAAAGAGTGCATTTACCACACCTGGCAGTCTTTAGTGGTTTTTTTTTTTTTGTTTTTTTTTTTTTTATTTTGTGGAAAAAACTATTGGATAGAAAAGCTTTTGTCAGAGAGGGACAGAATGGGGACCTGAGCGGGTTGCCCCAGTCTTTAGCATTTTAAAAATTTTCCAACTATTCTGAAATGAAAGGAGGATGTCATTCCCTTCTTACTCTCGTAAGCTCTGAAACAATGTTTTTCTATTGTGTCCATGAAGCCCTGGATTCCTGTGAGTATGCCCCCAAACGGCCTGAGAGAAAGAAGAGGTGGCCAGACAAGCATTTATAACTCGCCATTTGTTTTGTACCATTGCATTGGCCATATATGTTTCCTAGTTTGTGGTAAACTGATCTAGAAAGACCCTGCTACTGTGGATGTCTCTTCTGTCCTGTTCAGGTCCTAGATATTAAATGTCCAGTCCTAAAGATTTTAAGTTATGATGATGATAAGGATGATTCCTGGAGAAGGTAATGTTTGTACCTGGCTTTGTAATGGGATTTAAATTGTACAGTCCCCCATCATTTAGCTGCCATAGACTGGTGCATCAGGGCCAGAATTGAGGCTCCTCGCTTAATATGAACTTGAAGAGAATTCCCCCTGAGCCCACCTTAGATATTTGACCTTTCCTTCCTGTGGATGAGATATTCAGTCTTTTCTCCTCCCTTTCTCCCAGGAACCCTTCTCTGAAGCAGCAGCTCTTCTCCTACGCCATTTTGGGCTTTGCCCTCTCGGAGGCCATGGGGCTCTTCTGCCTGATGGTGGCCTTTCTCATCCTCTTCGCCATGTAAAGAAGCCGTCTCCACCTCACACATCACATAGTTCTTTCTCCTGTGTCTTGTCTGCCCTATGTGTTCCTTCCCATATACTT